>BJKM01000275.1:0-197500 GCA_015082035.1 Chaenogobius annularis | reverse complement strand
CAAACTCATCGGTGAGTTCACACACTACAGGAGCTCTCTCTTCTGTTTGCCTCGGCAACGTCCTGTTTGAAATGAAACTGCAGACGGAAGTTAGTTTGACTCTTCTGATGACAGGTCTTGCGTGGGACTACTATGACGGGGGGCAGGAACACGTGAGTCTGGCTTTATTTGTGTTTTTTATTTTGACTCTGTACTTGGTTTACTAATACATCTACACAATATGATCAAAGTAAAGTTGCACCACGTAACTCCTCTGGTGGAGGGTCTGTCACCCACTTGTCTCCATGGTAATGTTATTGCCTGGAAGGTTCCAAAGTATGGCATTAACTTGGATATACTGCTTGTCAATAGATATCAGTCAAACAAACTTTATATGTCTTGTACTTTTCAGGGAAACAAACAAGATAACAGCAAAAGACGTTTATCATGTGTTCTGGAAATGAATTAGAAATGAATGGAGAAATCAAAGTAAAACAGAATGTCTTTTGTGTGTTTTTATCTGATTTGAAAAAAATCCTTTCAGCAAAAAGAGGTAAAACATAAGTTATGATCTTCCCCAAAAGGCGCTGTGCTGATTGCAGTTTTCATCCATGCGTCTTCACATCACACGGGAAAGCTTGTGAGTCAGTGAAGCAGTTTGTACCAGACACAAGTGACTCTGTTGTGATGGCAGTATCTCAAGGTCTTTTTAGTGGGTTTTCACAAAGAACACGGCTTCATTCAGTCCCATTACTCATGATGGGGAAAGGAAATGTGAGATTTCAATGTATAATACGTTGACATATCAAAAACTTCTGAAGGGCATGCTAAAAAAAGGCCTCATTCAAACAAAAAGGAAAATAAATGAATTCAATATATAAAGAAAGCAAAAGTTTAAAAACAACATACTGCTTTGTAGTATTAAAAATAATACTAATTATGAATAAAAGGAAAAAAAGTCAAAATAATAGTTTAAATATACTTAAAAATACAGACACTCCAGAGGTCCACTTGTCCACTTGTCCTCTTGTCCACATGTCCACATGTCCTCTTGTCCACTTGTCCACTTGTCCTCTTGTCCACATGTCCACATGTCCTCTTGTCCACATGTCCTCTTGTCCACAGACACTTACTGAGTTTTAGTGTTGAACTCTTGAGACGGTTAAAAGATTAAAACCTCAGGGTCTGAGGACTGAGAGGACTCACAGGATAAAAGCAGATCAGATAAACAAATGGGACTAAGACTGTTAAGACTTTCGAAACCAATGAAAGTACTTTAGACTTCATCCTGAAGCTCACAAGAGCCAGTGCAGATACTTCAGCACAGTGTTGTGCTCTCTCTCAGGAAGCTGCCAGTGCCAAGTTTTGTTTGCAAGACCAGAAACACAAGAGCATGTTCAACATGATTTTGAATGGATTAATGTCTTCTCTAAACTGGTTTGTCTCCACAGATCTGACCTGTCAGAGAACAATCCCTGTTCAAAATAAAATGCATGTTTTTGAGCAGTAAAACACATGTAATTAAATGCTAGATGGATAACTTTAATGCCATACTTTGGGACATTCCAGGGAGAGCAATAACAAGAAGGTGGTGAACCCTCCACCAGAATGTCATGGCAGCTCCCTCAGTAACCGTAGGACTGGTTTATGTCTCCAGTTGAACGCTGAGCAGAAGAAGTCGGTCTTGTCGTCGGTGCCGTCGCTGCTGGAGATCTTTGGCTTCTGTTACTTCTACGGAGGCTTCCTGGTCGGGCCTCAGTTTACATTACGCAGCTACCAAAGACTGGTGGCCGGGGAGCTCACCGACTGCCCCGGAAAACCCCCCAACAGGTACATGAAATCCAGGAGACCACCTGTCCTTGAAGGGTCCGGGATCAGATTTGTAATTTATGTTTTTAAATTGAATGTCCGTTCACAATGCACATTTTGAATATCTCCAGAAGTGTTCATATTCCAGACTGAACTAAGAACTAAGCTCATACGAGAGACACATGCTCTTCTGAACTTAGGTTCTGCTTTAAAAAACATAAACAACAGTCATAAACTTTATAAGGCATTAGTAAGCACTAGTTATTTGTTTATGCACGCCATCTACAAATGCTGTTAAATGCCTTTTTTAAAATACTTTTATAAATGTTATTAGCATGTGTGTTATTAAACCATGTACTAAATGTTCGTTTGAACATTGTGTTAATGCTCTATGTTTCCAATAACCATGAGATAAATTGCTTGTAAACGAGTGCTTATGAGCAAATGACTAGTGCTTATGAATGTCGATTTGAATTGTTTACGGAGGAACTTTATCTTCCAGAACAAGTTTGTCAAGGTCTAAACTGCAGCAGGTTTTACAGAATAAAACCACAGGGAAGTTGGATACTTTATCAGTGTTACTCAGCGGTGGAAAGTAATGAAAAGTACTGTAGTTTAGTAAAAATGTAGGTATCTATACTTTTTCTTTTACTTCACAACATTTCAGTGCAGGGAATATGTACTTTCTTCTCACGACATTTTGAACTGCTCTGAATATAATATGATTTGAGGGTTATTTTTAGCACATTCATTGTGACATTTTGTGACTAAAAGAGGCACGAGCTTCGAGCAAACAAAATATACGCGTACATTTCAGTGGGAAAGTAAGAATTGACCTTGGTTGACTGACGATCAGGCAAGCATTCAGTGAAATACTTTAACGTCCAAGTACATTTTTAAACAGGTACAGAATTTTTTTACATGATTATTTTTTGCTCCTGTATCTGAACTTTAACTTCAGTAACAAAATGGAGTACTTTTTTTTTTAATTGTGTTTTAAAAAAAAGTGCGTGTCTGCTTAATGCAGTTCAGTGCTCGAACGCAGAAACATGGCGTCTGCTTTTCCATGAGTGACAGGCGGATTTAACCAATGAGAGTGAAGCGTGAACTCTCAAAAGCGGCAGATGGCTAATAAAATACTAACATGAAGGCATTGAACGTACTGTGAACTGTGATCGACTCAAAAAGACTGCCCAGAATCTTAAATGGGTCAAATGTAAATGGCTCGTCTCGTATTTTGAGCATTTGTCTTTTTGAATTGTTTGGAATTGACCTTTTTGAATTTGACCTGTTTTTTGTATTTGTTTCTCTTCCAGTAATGTCCCAGCTTTAAAAAGGTTTGCCCTGGGCTTCTTCTGTGTGGCACTTTACACAATATTCAGTCCGTATTACCCGAACAGCTACTTCTTAACCGATGAGTTTGAGGTAAGCGCGAGACGGGATGTGACCAATGTGTGGAAGTGGGGGGGGGGAAATGGCTCTTAATCAGCGCATTTGTCCGTCTCCTCGCAGGCGCAGCCGTTCTGGTACCGCTGCGTCTTCATCTTGCTCTGGGCCAAATTCAACCTGTACAAATACGTCAGCTGTTGGGTGATTGCGGTGAGTGACGCCGCAAATGAAATGTCTAGACTGGGGCCAAACGCGGCAACTAAACCCGGACCAAACCTTTTTTTTTTTTTTTTTTTTTTACATTTTTTTTTTTATTTTTTTTTTATGTTTCTCACGGGACGCCGGATTAACCTTTCTCGTTCCGGTCCGTCTTGTTCTGAGGCAATTATCCGCTGGCTCTGTTTCTCGGCAGGAGGGCGCGTGCGTGCTGACTGGGCTCGGTTACAACGGCGTCGGGGAGGACGGGCGCCACCGGTGGAACGCCTGCGCCAACATGAAGGTGTCCGTGTTCGAGACCACGCCCCTCTTCCAGGGAACCATCGCCTCGTTCAACATCAACACGAACGCCTGGGCCGCCAGGTCAGTGCCCGAAGGAGGCGCCGTTGCCGTTGACGCCGTACATTTAACCTTGATATGTCATGATCTGGTGGCTTTAACTGGCTTTTGGTCAACTTGACATGAGTGTTTTATGATCTCGAACTTAAAATTAAGTCCAGGGCGTTGGAGTGCCCTCTTCTGTCAGCAGTGGGAATGAACAATGAAAAGATAACAAAACGAAGCCATAAAGCAACGTGACTGCGACGGTAAAATGCAGCCATGGCTTCGTAATCGAGTCTGGTGATGGTTTTGTCTATGGACTTGAACTGTCTGGGGACACTTCAAACGCAGTGTTTTCTGAGGCGCGGGACAAGACGACCTCATGAACAGGATCGAGCGTGAATGGATTGATTCCAGATCGCCTGCTGCTGATCCCATACCTCATGGATAAATAAACAAACATTCTTATCCTATTATTACAGTAATAACAACTCTTGTTCATGTGTAATACGTCGTCTTGTATTTAAATTAAACCTCGTCTTCCTTCATGTATCTGAGGACGAAGTACAGGGAAACTACCTGCGCACTTTTGAATTTCTCCACTTTCTTAGTTGCTATGCTACGACAGGTTCTTGCATCAGCAGCTCATGTCTGGGTCATTTGTTGGTGTAAGTGTTTTTTTTTTAAAAGTTGCCGTTCAGAAACTTTGGTGAAGAGAAATAATAACGTCTCTATTTATACATATGTTGACACGCCTGCAGTCTTCACACTTGAGCGGTAATAGGTTTAAGGCACGTGCAGAGGGTCAATACTGTCGACGAGAAGCTTCAAGTTGTTTCTTGAGGATGTGAAAATATAAGTGATTGTGTATACTGGCCAACAAAGCTATCAAAAAGCTCTTAAATCGTTTGAAAAGGAAAAAACGTTGACGTGATCTTCCAAACGAGGGTAAAAGAGTGATATTTCTGCACTTTCCAGGTCACTTGTTTGTCTATTTGCGTTCCATGTGAGACCTTTCACCTCATTAAGAGCAGCGTATCTTGACGACTTCTAAAATAATCATTAGTTGCGTCCCTAACCAACATTTGCACATTTCTGACAGGTTGTTAACAAAATACCTTATTTATTTTCGGGCGATCCCAAAAAAAGAAAGCTGCGTTTTGTGTGGATATCGCCCACTCTTTGGCGCGCGCTCTTTGCCGCTGCTCTATAAACCCGTGTGGCTTCTCTCTCCTCTTAGACATGTGTTCAAGCGGCTGAAGTTTGTGGGGAATAAGACCGTTTCTCACGTGACCACGCTCTTCTTCCTGGCCATTTGGCACGGGCTCCATTCGGGATACATCATGTGCTTCTCCATGGAGTTTTTTATTGTCATCCTAGAGAGACAGGTGGGCTCTTCAGTGTCTGCGCGGACTGTCTTTTGTTGTCGTTTCTGTCGCGTTCATTTGTTTCCCTGTGTTTTGCGCCAGGCTCAGGCTCTGGTCCGGGACAGTCCGGTGCTGACGAGACTCGCCAACAGTGCGCTGTACCCGCTCATCTATGCGGTGCAGCAGTTTATACACTGGTTCTTAATGGGCTACTCCCTAATGCCCTTCTGTCTCTTCTCATATGACAAATGGCTTAAGGTAAGTCCAGGCCGCTTTTAAAGGGGCACAATATGGGCACAATATGGGCACCACGTGGGTCTGAAACCTTCTGTTCTCCATGAAGATGCTGTTGCCATAAATCTGACAAACTGGTGATTTTATACCAAACTATTTTTGCGAGTAAAAACAAATGTAATTGAATCAATGGAAGGTTTATACCATAATCTGTGGAACATAAGAGGCAAAGCAATCATAATACTAATGTTCATGAGTCAAGCGGGTGACGGACCCTCCACCAGTGCCCCCCTTTATAAAGACGTTTTCTGATGCTTCTGTGTGTTGTTTCCAGGTCTACTTGTCAGTCTATTTCAGCGGGCATATATCCCTCATCATAATCTTTTTAACGTTGCCACACCTGCGAAAGGCATTGGTGCCCAAGAAAGACCCGAGTTTGAAAAAGCAGGAGTAAATCTGCTGAGGCTTCACGAGGTGAGAATGTGCTGCTGTTTTGTTCGAATGCACATTTATAACCAACAATAATAAACTCTGAGCTCTTCTCTCCAGGTTTTTCTGAGGACATTGGCTCAAGGGAACTGTGACTTTCTGGAGCAGAATGGGCAAATTTAAGGCATTTAGTAATATATGTTATATATAAATTCTGTATATATAATCTGTATATATACACGTCAGTGGAGAATAAATGTATATTTTTTTGTTGCTAGGGAGGTTTTATAAACATTTGACAAATGTTTACAGGAAATTGCCGTTGTGCCACATGGGTTTTGTGGGCCAATAAGGTGTGATTTCCTGTTTTGTATTTTTGAAGAAGAGGGACTTTATGAACTTGAAACTTGCTGTCCGCTCTGATTTGCACTGCCCGTTCATGGGTCTGGAGTTTTCAGAAACTGCATCTAGGTTTGTTTTATTTCACGTCTCACACTTAGCGGTGGCAGAGTTCAGACGCTCTGGCGTGACGGTGCCACATGTACAATTGGATTTCAGCTTTGATACAGAAGATGAATCAGGGTTTGCTCTGAGCTGCCAGTGGTTAAAGAAGCACTGTAAAACACGACACAAACTCACCAAAATCAAATGGCCTTGAAATGATGAATGTTTTAGAGTACAACAGTTTGGGTTACATTTTTTTAAACCAAGTTTTCAACTGCTTTTTGGATAAAAAAAGGAATTTTGTAGTTTTGAAAACATTTTATGGATTGAAAGCATCTCCCTGTGTTGTTGTTTTGCCTTGTCCCCCTGTGTCTGCTCATCCACTGCCATCCTGCGTCCCCTCTGCACCTGCGAGCGGAGTCTTCCTCTGCACCTTGGCGGAGTCTTTCCCTGCCGTTGGAGTCATCTGTCTGATCCTTTTGTGCTGAAGACTTTTGGTTTGGTTTAAGTCCTGGAACAGCGTTTGTGACATTTCATTCATGAAGTCGTTGTGGCCACAAACCTGATTTTAGATTTGTCCTCATCGTTTGTGTCACGCTCATTGTAATCATTCACTGGTATTAATTATTGACCTTTGCCTTATCATTCTAAATATTGAGAGAATATGTGGAGAGTGATTTAAATACAGTTTTATAATGTTATAAAATGCTGCGTTTCAAAGTTCATCGGAGTGCTTTTTTGTCTTTATGAATACAACTTAAAATATATATATATATACACACACACAGAGCACAAGTTACAAAAACAGACCTCTTATTAGTAGATAAAGTTAATGAAAATTAATCCAAACCATGCTCAGAACGATCATAAACAATGCAATGGGAAAGAAAGTAAAACATAATTGTAGAGGCAAATGGGTTTTGATAATTATGTATTAACTCTTCTGCTGCTGTTTGTCATTATTGCTTTTTTACTTTTAAAAATATAATATATATAGTTTCTATCTATCTATATAGCAGTTTATTTCAGTTAGTAAAAGTTACATTAAGGGGTTGGATTGGGATTGTTTTATTTATAAAGCACATTAAAAACAAATATTTACCAAAATGCAGTCCCAAAAAAAGTCCAAACGACATTTACAATAGACTCAAACTTACAAGTACAGAAAAAGTGAGACGGGGAAGATGTTAAGGTGTGTGTCTGTACTTTGGGTCAAATGCAAAGGAGAAAAGGTGCATTCTGAGCAGAGACTTGAAAGCCCTCAATGACCACAGCTCGACTGTGCAAAGGCAGTGTATCCCAGAGCTGTTTGACAATAGGAACAAGATGTTTGTGGGGCTGAGCGACATGTGAAAAATCCACATCACGATATTTTCCCCCGATTTCTCCCGATTACGATAGAGACAATAACAGACACATGTGAAACGTCTGCCAAACGAATCACAAAAGTGCAGAAATATCACCTTATATACCTTTATTTGGAAGTTTACAACATAACTTCTTTCATTTTCAGTTTTAACCAGCTCTTTTTGTATTATTTTTCCCCTTCAAACGATAAAGTCGATATCAAAATTGTGCACAACTTCAAAACAACTTCTCTGTATTATCTAAAGTTCGATATTGTGCCCACCTCTACATCTTGGTTCATCTTTTTCTGGTTTCGTCCGAGCCCGCGGCCCTCTGGAGCAGAGGGGTGACATGACGTCATTTTGCGGTCTAAATATAAGGCCCTGGACTGAGCACTGGGAGGTTTAGTCACGAAAAACGTTTAAAAATAAAAAGACCCCAGAAAGGCACGGTGCGTTCGTTTATTTTTGATTTCATTCCCCCCCCGCGGGTTCGAGGAGGACACGGGGCTGGATCATGGCCGCGCAGCTTCGTCTGAGTCACTGTGAATGTGCGTTGTACAGCAGAACGCATCCAGAGCCCACGGTGCGCCACGGGCCGACGGGGGCCGGAGCGACGGAGATGGAGAGGGAGAAGGACGCAGTGTGGGCGGGTTGAGAAACGCCGTGAGGGAGGGGACGTCGTCAGCGTAACGTTCCCATCGCCGCGTTACCCCCTTTCGCTCACCGTAGCAGCGCCGAAAAACAAGGGCATCCATCTCCTCTCCTCTCTCATCCAGCTCCCCCGACGTGTGTTTGGGCTCTTTATTTCCCCCCCCCTCCCCACGCCGCCGCCGATTTGTCCCGAGTCCGTGCGCCGCGCCGCGATCGTGCCCGCGCGGGGTTTCGGAGAGCCGTTTGAGCCGAGGGCAGGGGCGTGAGAGGCGGATGCTGCGAGTGTAGCGGCTGGGCACCATCCAGGAGCATCAGCAGCGTCGCCACGGTAATGTAACCCCGCATCTTCTCCTCCATCAATTTGCGCGCAGTTGTCGATTTGAAGAAAAAAAAAAAGAAAAGAAAAAAAAAGAGCGACATCTTTTACGCGCGACCACCGCCGTGTTACGCGTGGAAGTGTTGCAGTTTGGGTGTCGCATAGCCGTGTTTCAGCACCGAACTGTGAACAAATGCGTTTAACCCGCGTTGGACGCCTGACAACATCCTCCTTGCATATGTTCTACGCGCAGTGCCGCGGTGAGGGGACGCGCGGTACACGCAGATATATGGAGCCCTCCGCGGTTAAGGCAACGAGCGCAAACCCCCCCAAGGACCCGTTTTATCATTTGTGGCCAAAGCTGAGGCTGCTGCCACATCAATATCCTTCACCTTTCTGGCACCTTCATTAGAGAGCTGCCATTACTGGAGAACGTCTGCACCAGGACCTTTCTCACGCGACATTCACGAACTGAGAATAAGCCGTGTCCGGATGGTCCGTGTGAGCAGCTCGTTCCCCCCGCCGTGGACCTAACACGGGCTTGCACGCACCGAGCTTTGACAAATGTATTTCGCTTGAGTGACAGGCACGAGCAGGGCTGCACACTAATGTCAAATACGAAGTTGAAATCAATTCTGCTCCTGGTTTAGACAAGGTTCAGGCTCTTTTTTCTTCTTTTTTTTAGTCCTCGCTTACGTCTTTTGTGGATCTGCGAAATCTATTCCAGGTTTAGTCCTGGTTTTGGCACGGTTTAACCCGTGTTTAGTCCTGGGTGTATAGGGCTCATGCCTGATTTAATCCTGTCCAGATTTAGTCCCGTTTTAGTCCAGGTTTAGTTCAGGTTTAGTCCTGGTTCTCAAAGTTCTACCTAAGTACTACCTGAGATTATATTTTGTAACACCAGATCTAAACCCGGACTCAATCAGAGAGAAATTAGGTCTAAAACGAGGCTAAACTAGGTCTAAAATTAAGACAAAACCGGGTCGAAAATGAGACACAATGGATAAGGTTGTTCAAATAAATGATTAGCCGAGGTTGGACAAAACCAATAATAGATGTCAGTCTGCTCAAACGGTGCCACAGTTTGAGACACGCTGGATTAGATCATGTGCAGCTAGAGAGACTTTTTTATTTGTGTGCACCACAAAATTCACCCGACATTTGTCTGACACCTGAAATGTCGTGTCGCAAATACAAAGAGTGGAGCGAACATGGCTGTGCAGACGGGGTTTTCTCTGTTACATGTTTCTACTGTAGCTCGCGCAGACCTTCAGAGGTCTTTCCTCTAAACTTAGCTCATGTAGAATCCCTTTTACCCGGTTCGCCCCAATCCAAACACGCAAATGATTCCAGCCTGGTTCAGACCTGGTTCAGTCCTGGTTTAGCCCTGGTTCAGTCCTGGTTCAGTCCTGGTTTAGCCCTGGTTTAGCCCTGGTTTAGCCCTGGTTCAGTCCTGGTTTAGTCCTGGTTTAGTCCTGGTTTAGTCCTGGTTTAGCCCTGGTTTAGTCCTGGTTTACCCCTGGTTTAGTCCTGGTTCAGTCCTGGTTTACCCCTGGTTTAGTCCTGGTTTAGCCCTGGTTTAGCCCTGGTTCACCCCTGGTTTAGTCCTGGTTTATCCCACTGCGTTTACCACCTGGTTTTAGTCCTTGGTTACCCCCTGGTTTAGTCCCTGGTTAGCCCTGGTTTAGCCCTGGTTTAGGCCCTGGTTTTTACCCCTGGTTCACTCCTGGGTTTAGCCCTGGTTAGTCCTGGTTTAGCCCTGCGTTTACCCCTGGTTTAGTCCCTGGTTCAGTCCTGTTTACATCTGGTTTAGTCCTGGTTTAGCCCTGGTTAGTCCTGGTTTAGATCCTGGTTCAGTCCTGGTTTACATCATGGTTTAGTCCTGGTTTAGTCCTGTGTTTACCCCTGCGTTTAGCCCTTGGTTCACCCCTGGTTTAGCCCTGGTTCACCCCTGGTTAGTCCTGGTTTACCCCCTACCTGGTTTATCCTGGTTCAGTCCTTGGGTTACATCGTTTATCCTGTTTAGCCCTGGTTCACCCCTGGGTTAGCCCTCGTTCACCCCTGGTTTAGTCCTGTTAGCCCTGGTTAGTATTCCTGTTCAGTCCTGGTTACATCTGGTTTAGTCCTGTTTAGCCCTGTTCACCCCTGGTTTAGTCCTGGTTTAGCCCTGTTTAGTCCTGGTTTAGTCCTGGTTTCCAGTCCTGGTTTACATCTGGTTAGTCCTGGTTTAGTCCTGGTTACCCCTGGTTACCCCTGGTTCACCCCTGTTTAGCCCTGTTTACCCCTGGTTTAGCCCTGGTTTACCCCTGTTAGCCCTGGTTCACCCCTGGTTTAGTCCTGGTTACCCGGTTTAGTCCTGGGTTAGTCCTGGTTTAGTCTGGTTTACATCTGGTTTCAGTCCTGGTTTAGTCCTGGTACCCTGGTTTAGCCCTCGTTCACCCCTGGTTTAGCCCTGTTTCACCTGGTTTAGTCCTGGTTTAGTCCCGCTGTTCAGTCCTGTTTAACATCTGGTTTATCCTGTTCACCCTGGTTTACCCTGATTACCCCTGGGTTTAGCCTGTTTACCCCTGGTTTAGCCCTGGTTTACCTGGTTTAGCCCTGGTTCACCCCTGGTTTAGTCCTGTTTAGCCCTACCCTGTGTATCTTAGCCCTGGTTTACTGTACCTTTCACCCTGTTTAGCCTTAGTCCTGGTTAGTTTACCCCTGGTTTAGCCCTGGTTTACCCCTGGTTTAGCCCTGGTTCACCCCTGGTTTAGCCCTGGTTTACCCCTGGTTTAGCCCTGGTTTACCCCTGGTTTAGCCCTGGTTCACCCCTGGTTTAGTCCTGGTTCAGTTTGGACCTTGACCTCTGCGATGCCAGTTCTGAGCTCGACAGGTTCAGAAAGCTCATGTCTTGTTACTGTTACCTGCTGATTTTGATGCATGTCCTCTGTTTCCTGCCCTCACCCTTTTCTCCCTCTTTCCCTTCTGTCTCTCTATCTCCCTCTCCTCCTCTCTCCTCTTTCACTCTTCTTCCTTCTTCCTCCCCTGTCTCTCACCTTCGTTTTTCCTTTCACATTCTCAATGTTCTTTCTCTCCCCTCTCTGCGCTCCCCTGTCTCCTGTTTAACTCCTCATTCTTTCTCCCTTCGCTCCTCTTTTTCTTTCTTTCTTTCTTTTTATCTGTCCCGTCTTTCTCTCTTTTGTTTCCTCTTCTTTTTTCTCTCCTTCTCTCTTTCCCTCTACCCCTCTCTCTCCTCTCTATTTCCCTCTCTTCCCTCTCTCTCCTCCCTCTTTCTCTTTTTCTCCTCCCTCAGTTGGACACAATGAATTATCTCTCCTTCCTCCTCCTTTGCTTGACTTCGGTTGCTCGTGGCAACAAAGGTCAGTTTCTCTTCTGTTATTTGTTTAATTGTCATATGCTACAATGTCGTGCCCGGAGATTTCGCACAAAACTTCATGTAACGATCCATATTCCTCTTTTCATTTTGGGGGATTTAAAGGACACAGATTATGCAAACTAGTCCTCGGAAAACACTCAGTTTCAAATGTCCCAGATTTGTGACGTCAAAGGTGGCGCTCCGAGATCTTCTGTGCAGTTTTTAAGTCCATAAATCATTGCATGTTCAAAGGCCAAGGACAATACAACTAATGCATAATATGTGTCCTTATCCAACTCACAGTGCACCTTTAAAAACGCAGGGACGAGCATTAACATTTAAGAGAAATCACCGGAATCCCATGCATTTCAGAACGTTTATAGAGTTCAAAACGACAGGGTTAACATTTTTATAAGCCACCGACAAGAGAAATATTTAGAAATGATCACTTTTTAATTGAATTCGTGATCCACAAATGTTGAACCTTCTCATTATTATTTAATTGGGATTGGCTCAAAGTCTTCTAAAAAAAAATGACTCTCTTTCTTTGGGGTTGGGATACTGGCACCACATTTTGAAGCAACTGCCAAAAAATAATTTCGTCTTAATTCGTCCATGCTGACAGAGAAGACGTTGAACTTTGTGCCAGTTTTTGTTTGTTTCATGTGAATAAGGCCAGAAGTTACACAGATATGAGCTACAAAGCAGGTCAAAACAACCGCATTTTGACAGGTAAAGTCTTAAACTACAGGAAATACATTTGAATAACTAACTAAGAAAATAAAAAAGATAAACAATAATATATCACAAAAAATAAAAAAACAATAAAAAATCTGGATTGAATACAAATAATAATATATAGATATCAATCTGAAGTACATAGTATAATTAAATAATAATAATAATAATAATAACATGAAAAATAACAATAGTAATAATATAATAATAATAATAATAATGATATGATAATTAATAATTAGATGATAAAATAACATAGTAATATATAATAATCGCATTTTTTTTGTATTCACTTTAATTTGCTTTTAATTTAAATGTTAGTATCGTGACAACACTAAAAGGAATACAAAATCTACTTATTATATATATCACAAATTATAATCCAGTAGGTATTTTTTGATTGAGATTACTTGAGCGTTGGTTGAACTACACAAACGGTGACTCCCTATGACGGCAGCTGCCACATTTTACTATTGAACACATTTAAATGTCCAGGTTACGTTTGTAAAGTTACAGTAGATTTGTAAAACGTTGCCGTGTTCCTCCCGTGTTATCCGCCGTCGCTTGAGTTGGTTGACGAATTAGTTTTTGTCCCTTTTGTGCGGCTCTGACGGGTATCATCAATCAGATGAGTCGATTTGTATCTAGTGTTTGTCAAACTGAAGCCAAGGAGACGGGACGCTCGGAAAAGAAGGGAAAGACCTGCAGAGAACAGAGGGGGAAAAAGCTTATGGAAGATTGAAGGAGCGATGGAGTGTCAGGGACCAGAGGAACCTTAGAGAGCAGACACTGGAGCACCGACGGCACGAGGAACAAACGACAGATAAGAAGGAGAACGAGAGAGAGAGAGAGAAGGGAGGAGAGGGAGGGCAAGTGAGGTGGATAAAGAGAAAGAAGGGAGGGGAGGAGCAGGTGAGTGGAATGAAGAAGAAAAAGAGAGAGAAGGGAAGAAGGGAGAAGGCAAGTGGGTGGAGATGAAAGAGAGGAAGGAAGAGAGGGAGAAGGAGCTGGTGAAGTGGAGATGAGAGATAAAGAGAGAGAAGGAGAGAGGGAAGAGAGGGAGAATGAGCTGGTGAAGGGTGGAGATGAAGAGAGAGAAGAGGAAGAGAGGGAGAAGGAGCAGTGATAGGAGTGGGGAGAGAAGAGGAGACGAAGCGTGAGAGAGTGGGAGGAAGCTGGATGAGGTTGAGAGATGAAGCAGGAGAAGCTTGGTCTGTGGAAGAGGAACGTCTTAAGGAGGGAAGAAGGGAAGAGAGGGAGAAGGAGCAGGGTGAGGTGGAGGTGAAAGAGATAAAGAGAGAGAAGGGAAGAGAGGGAGAAAGAGCTGTGGTGAGACGTGGTGAGATGAAGAGACTAAAAGAGAGGGAGGGTTACAGATGAGAGGAGAGAAGGAGACTGGTGAGGTGGAGATGAAAGAGATAACAAGAGAGAGAAGGAAGAGAGGGAGAAGGAAGCCTGGTGAGAAGTGGAGATGAAGAGAGAGAGAGGTAGAAGGGAAGGAAGCATGTTGTGAGTTGTGGAAGATGAAGGAGAAACAGAGTATGTAAGAAGTTATAGAGAGAAAGTAGACGCAGTGATGGGAGATATGAAGAGAAATTTAATTAAAGAAAGATGAAGGGAAGAATGAGAGGTAGCGTTTGTTTTTTTTGTTTTGTATGTTTTTGTTGAGATGGATTAGGTATGAAAGTTGTATTAGTAATTGTTGCTATGTCAACTAGACTCTTTATTTTGTTTGTGATTGAATTTTTATGTTGTATTATTGTGCAGATTTGTTTTTTATATGTATTTTTTATTGTGTGTATGTATGTTTGTGTTTATGTTTGTTTGTGTTATTTTTGTTTTATTTTTTTGATTATTTGTATGTATATTATATGTATGTTATTTTGATTGTTATGTTTTTTTTGATATTTATTCTTATTTGATTGTATTGGTTTATTTGTTATTGTTCTTTTGTGTGATTGTGTCTATTGATCTGAAAGTTATTGTATGGTTATGTTAGGTTTAGTGTGGAGGTATATATGTGTGTATGGTGGTAATGTTGTAGGGATGTTTTTTTGTTATGTTTTTTTATTTGTGATATTCATGTTTTTGGTATTTGTATTTTTTTTTTTTTTTTCTTTCTTTTTCTCTTTTGTCTTTTTGTTGTCATGTTTAATGTTTTTTGTTATCATTTTGTATATTGTTTTCGGTAATATTTTTTATTGTTGTGTTTATTCTTGTTCTGCTCAGTATACCTTTTGTCCAGGATGAAATATCTCTCAGTATTTTACACGACGCTCGGAGTACAGTACTGCTCAGTCTTTCCATCTCCAGATCCCTCAGATGGGAGCGGTGACTGACAGGCGGATTAGCCAATGCAGGGGCTCTCGGCCTGTCGTACTGCGGCAAGTGGCTGCTTTAGCCCGAGGGGAAACAACAGGGGATAGACAGAAAGCAAACGGAACTCCAACGCAGTGGCATAAGTCCTACCAGCGGGAAAAGCTGTCGCATATACGTAGAGAAGTTGGATTTTTTCTAAATCGTTGAGCGATAAACAGCTCGCAAGTAAATAAAGTAGCCTGATTGCACCGTTCCGTTTGAGTTTGCTCGAAGGCCAGTGATGAGCATTAGCGAGAAGATTCGATTGCTCGGCTGCCCGATGTAGGGGGGCGCCCGTGAGTAGTAGGAAGACACTTAGCCCTACGCATTGCTAATAAACGCGGCGTTCCACATAAAGCTCACTTTTAAAACGTGTTATTCACGTTCGTCTTGTAATGTTCTGTGTAGCTTTATCTTTTCTCGTCTTGATGTGCTCTGACCAAGTCTTGTAGTCTTAGTGGGCGGGAAGACTGTAATTGCAATAATGGATTGATATTTCGACTTTATTTTTGAGTTATATGCTTAATAATATATTCTCGGTTAATCTTAGTAAAGGTAAATATTTGTTTGCTTATTTTCTCCGTTCTGTAGTTCAAGCCTATTAGCTAGGTATAGGTATGGCACGTTATCTGCTCAACTTTTATATATTTACTCACTCTTGGTCCATTATCTGGTATATATGGAATAACATCGTCTCGGCTCCACGTCGTTTTTTTTTTTTTTGGCTCCTCCCCCCTGTTTCTCGTCAAATTTGTCAGGGCTCTCCAAACATCCCCTCCCCCCGTTTCATTGATTAAATTGACTAAACGCACAGAAGAAAGAATACACTACTTTTTGGATTGTTTTGGAGGTACAAGTAATAGACGGTTAAAAGAAGCTCACAAAAGTCCATTTTGCACAACTTTCAAGGACACGTATTGTTTTCAGATATGAGTATTGAACTATAACATAAATAGATCATTATTTTAGTTCATTGTAAACCAAAATATGACAGTAAAACAGCTTAGTAACAGAAACAGGTCCACTGACTTCCTGTTTCCCAGGAACAAGCAGCATATTTTTATCAGCGTGTTTTTATTAGTGAATCTCACTTAAATTCTCCAATCATCACAATTGAATGCAGGGATGTGGGCGGAGATAGGGGGTAGGTGAAGACAGGACTTAGTTACAGGACAACAGCAGGATGAACGCAAACCAATCAAAACACGACGTTGAGCAATGTGAATGACGAGGAAACGCAGTTGTAAGAAGAGTTAAGAGCTCATTAATGTGTCTCCTTTAAACTTGTCAGGGATGGAGGGCGGGAGAGAAGGGGAGAGAAGGGGGGTCTGAGCGACGGAGAGGGAGAGAACGCCTTCATCTTGAAAGGAGATAAAGGAGGAGGAGGAGAAAGCGACTGAGAGGAAGCGAGAGGCGGCGGTTTGATGATACAGTGACGCAGGCAGGACGAGAGTGGGCCGTCTCAGTCGCCGTAATCCCGAATGTAATCCGGGGCCTGATGCTCAGATTAATGCCTTATACCGGGAGGGGGAGGGGCCACGGCGCCGCGAGGAGTGAGTCAAGTGGAGACCTTGAAAAACTCATTATTGGGATTAGAAGCTTCATTTGACCGACCCGTTTGACACCGGCCCGCGATACCAATTTAAATATATTTTTTCAATTATCGCGAAGCTGACGTGGTTTTAAAATGACCCGAGACAAGGACTGGGATTAGATGTGCAAGTCGCGGGTTTTTATGGTCGGAGTCTGTTCAGCGTTTACATTTCTAAACAGAGGTCTAAACTACACATTTAGCAGGTTTGCATAACAGTACGGTTCACGTAATTATCAAATATTAGGGCTGCAATGATTAGCTTGATTGATTGTGACTGGTAATAACGAATACGATAATTGCGGTAGTGTTTTGCAAATGTACAGACGCTAAAACGCATGCTCAAAGGCCTTTTATTACAAAGACAGCAGCATTAATCAATCAAAACGTCAAGAAAGAATAGAACATTTTGGATTTTTAACAATAATTCACTTTATTCCATCCTAAATATTCATTAGAAGTCTTTCCAGTCGCCATATTTCAACCTTTATTTGGTTCAAAATGCATTTATAGCCTCAATGTTCAACAGAAATAATTGTTTGGCTGGTCGACTTATTGAAACAATGAAATCAATTGAATTAATTAATTAAAATTGAGCTGGAAGTCAGAGTTCTCAGGTGGAATTTGCAGATTTGTTGACCCGGTTTACGGTTCGTAGCTCTGTATCACATGAATCTCTGTTCACATGAAACAAAAACGGACACAAAGTTCTACGTCTCCGAATAAACAAAAGTGAAATCATTTAAACCGTAAACTCATTTTCTATTTTGTGGATATTTCGTTCAAAAACAGTGAATCTTCCACAGGTCGCACAGGTCCTTCACGTCAGCAAATTAAATTAAAGATTAATCCGTTTATTCCATAATGTGGACGCTATTTTTAAAAGTTTTGTAGTTATTTTTCCCATACTTTTAATGAAAAATCAACTGATATTTCTACACTACATTTCCACAAATACAATTCCCAAAATACCCAATAACATTTAATTGAATTCAATTTATTTTCGCATAACAGCAGGGCCTCACAAAATTGTCCATTCAACCAACAGAAAGTTAGAAAATCAAACATAAAACGAGTCAATAATAGAGAAGCAGATTACCCGACATTCACAGGAAATAAGCAAATGGAGAAGTGTCCCGGAGCGACCCGGATTCTGCATCTCGGCCAGGAAAAACCACCAAAAAACCCCCAGAGCTAATGTCGTATGTTCACAGACTCTTCAAGCGTATATTAAATTGAAATTCAAATTGAAAACGCGTCGCTGAGACAAATGCGTGTTTTGAAAATGCGCTTTCACTTTTACAATCGGGACAATTTGCGTGAAACCGGGGGCCACATCTCCCATCTCAGACTCGTCCAGACCGGGGGGGCGGCGAGAGTGGTTCAGCTTTCCGAACAAATTCACAGTGAACAAAACAAAGCAATTGCAAAACCCGCCAGACTCTGCTCTGCGAAAAGAGAGAATGCGCACGCTAAATGAGCTGAACTATAAATCACATTGTTTTGACCGATTCAGATTGATTTACTTTTCTGTAGCGTTCAGGTCTCATGACATGATCCAAAAATCTGTCGATGAAGTGAGCCATTTGTTTGGCTGATTTATGTTCTTATTTCGAGCTAAATTCATTTCAAACCATCAGAAATATAATGAAACCAACTGCAAAAAGTAATTTGTAAGTTCAAATGTCGTAAATGAAGACCATCTTGATCTTGATTTGAGTAGCTTTGACTTCTTGAGTAAAGTAATAAATGAAGATGTTCTTTCTTATTTCAAAGGAGCAGTAGCTCTTTGTGTTTTAATAAAGAAACTACAGTCACCCCTGAACCTGTGTCTCCAGAGCCTTCACCTGCCGATAGAGACAAGTGTTTCTTGAGCTTTAGGCCAGTGACCATCAGATCAGAGCGAGACAAAGGTTTAAACACTGGATTTCACCTTTGAAACTGGCAACACAGACGAGAGAAACAATAACACAAATATTGTAATATCTTATCAATCGTCACGCAATAACAATGTGGGTGCAACAGGGGGCACTACATAGACCGTGATCCTTTGCTCCATCTCAGTGCAGAAAACGTGAAGAAATAACACTTTTCTGAAAGCCATATTTGTAAGTCATGAAAAGTGTGAAAAGTCCACATTGAAGCGAGCGAGGGCAGAAGGCGGCGGTGGCTTTCTGCTCTGCTCCTTTTGCCCGTAAAGTGTCCAATCCTCCTCCTTCCAGGTCGTTAAAAGCGCCTTTGATCACTCTGCAGAGAACGCTCTACACCGGGATGAATAATGAATGTGCAATTAAAGGTTTACGTCCTCTGCAAACCGCGGACACTTGGTTTGTGCGTTTACCCGCCGCCAACGAGTTCGGGCCGATTGACGAACGCCATCGTTGAAATGACTGTAAGATTAAATTCAATTCAATCAAAATGGTAATTTGAATAGATTGAAACTCTTTAGGTAGTAATATGTAAGAGAACTAAAGGGTCTTGTGTCTCGATACCTCAATACCATAATATAATAAAAAAACGGTTCTGTTTGAGACTGTAAATAGACTGTATTTTCTACAAAAAATAAGAATACTTTCTTTGGTAGTCTTATTCTAGCGCTGATGAAGTTCTAAAATTGTTCAGGAAAGTTCACATTTTTCCTGTTTATGCATTTTTGCTCTTTAATATCAATACTTTGATCGTTTTAGAGTCAAGTTGTATCTGATTTTGAGACTTGACGCGCCCCGTTCGGCGTTCGTATCGTGAATAAAACCAGCTGTTGTGCAAACGTGCTCTGAAATGCATCGTGTTTCTTGTGTTCATTTAGCAGCTCAGGTTTAATTCTTCTCTCAAACGTTAACGGGTGGCCGTTTGAAACGTGTGAACCCAACGCGGGTTTGAAATCATAACGAATCGTAACAAAACGGCGACACTTGCCAAAGCGACGCTGCACTTTGAAGCGTCGCAGTCGGAGAATCACTTACAGCAGGCTGCAATTATGAGGGAAAAACCTCTGTGGAGACAATGAGGTGGGCTCCACGAGCGGATAGTTTGACTTAAATCCACCACCGGCTCGGAAATACACCGCAAAACTAGCTTCTAGATTCGTTAAAATGACTTAATTTCAATTCATTATTCCAAGTTTCAATTATTCAGATTAGTTATGATGCATTTACTAATTGAAATACTTATTTAAAGTTGTTTCTGACTTGTTACAGTGCATTTCTTTTCATTTATTTCAAGCCAAATTATTTGCCAATGGGGTAAGACATTTTTACTTCCCTCTTGGTTAAATAAATGTTCTTATTTCAAGCTAAATGTTCTTGTATCCAGTCAAAAATGTCTTCAATCCAGTGAAATAATTACGTTACATAAGCAATTCATCTTGACCTGGTCCAAAGTACAACTCAAATTGATTCAGGTCATTTTTAAGTCTAGATATACTCATTTTGCAGTGTGTTGCATTGCCTGGAATGTTCAATAATATGACATTACTCTTATTGATCTTGCGTTTGTTCAATTACCGGTAAAACTGCCACTGCGTTGAGTCATTTCAAACCTGCTGCGGAGTTCAGACCTCATTTTTTGGTCACGTTACGGTCTTCTCCCACTCGTTGACGCTCCTGGACGTGTTTCAAATGTCGCATCGCACATTTCCCCCCCCCTCCGGTTTCAGAACAGTTTCTCCCTCGACTAAACCCGCCGTCCCTCGACATCCGCGGGTCCATTGTCTCGCCCCGCACATTCGCAGCGTGCCCTTGATCGTGGAGCGCGGTTATAAATAGACGCTTTGGTTCCCTTCTAATTGCTCTGTTTAACCCAAAGCCTCTTTTGCTTCTCCCCCCCCCCAAGCCCCCCACCCGTTCAGCCAATAAGCACAAGCCATGGATCGAGACGGAGTACCAGGGCATCGTGATGGAGAACGACAACACCGTCCTGCTCAACCCGCCGCTCTTCGCCCTGGACAAAGACGCGCCGCTGCACTACGCCGGTAAAACGCCGATCGGTTGAACTGTTTGTGCAGCAGCGTCGTTTGAGTGTTCATTCAGGCCATAAGAAAGATACTTGTACCGTCTCCAATAAGAAGTTAAAACGTGATTGAAGTACGTGGTATATTATCTTGATTTGAGGATATATTTCGCTTTCTTAAAATACGATTTGCCAATTCGATTATTTAGGTCGTCATATAATCGTTAAGACTGAAAAATGATAATCGGGGCATTTTTTGAAGATGTTTTTGTTCATTAAATTGAAAGAAAAGTGACTATTTTCAGACTAAATTGACTCTTTTTTTTAGTTCAATGAAAAGAAAGGGATTTCTGCTCACCATTTTCTCCAAAAAGTAAAAACCTTAATATTAAATGCTCTTTTATCTGTTCATGTCAAATTAATCATTCAGTCACATATTGAGTGATCGTTTTGGTCGTGATGTTAATAATCCAGAATAATCATTTTTCTGATAAAATGTAGCAGCACATTTTTCCTCATTTCAAGTTAGAAAATCCATGTCTTTTCATTATTTTAAGTACAACAAGATATTTAATGCTTGTTCCAATGGCCATCTTAGTTTAAGGTAGTGAAAATGTACTCAAAACAAGATAAACACGACTTATTCCAAGCACTTATCTTCTTATTATCTTGTTTTAGATGGTGATTTTGCGTGTGTAAACAGAGCACGTGCACAAACAAAGCAAGGTCACATTCAGCAGATCACATGCCACATTATCACTGTCCTTGGGTTGTGTCGAACTGTACCATCTTTTTTGCAATATTTTTCTCCCTTGTGCTCGCTTTTTAGTCTATTTATTTATCAGGGACGATGCGCATAAGAACATTGACCTACACAAAAGAAGAAAGATTTCAGGTTATAGTGAAGTTGCACCTGCATAATCTGGACAGGTCCATGTCAAAAGTTCAATAAAATGCAATGTATGTCAACATTTCAAGTAAAACAATCATCATCCAGTCGTCCATTTACTCAAACTAGTCCAGGGGTCGGCACCCGCAGCTCCGGAGCCGCATTCGGCTCTTTAGTGCCCTCCAATATATCTCCCATGAATTGTTTTAATATGGTGTCTGTAGGAGGTGTCAATGTTATAAAGCTGTTTCTAATTAATGTAAAATTTCAACATTTCTGTCAACAAAGATTTGCATCATAGACCTGCAACACATGTTTCAGCGGCACATGGGCGGCGCGCATGGGCGGCGCGCATGGGCGGCGCGCATGGGCGGCTGTTGTAAACAAACCGGATTGAAAGATCGCTGATGAGAACAGAGAATTCAAGGATTGTGCGATTTACGCACAAAGATAGATTTAAGAAGTGGATTGCTCCAAACTCCACTAATGCTGCTGGATTTGTAGCAACCCGGAGATAATAAAGTGTGGAAAACCGTTCAAAGTACATGAAGGATTCTGATTTCTTAATTGTATTTCTATATTTTCATCAATGCAATAAAACATAATAAATTAACATTGAATTGAAAGTTAAACTTAAAGCACCAAATATCATATTGTAGAGTAGTCACGTGGTGCATCATGATTTGTACATATCGTTATAATTATGAATTATACACAAAACAATAACACATATAGCAGTTGTGAATAGTTAGTTTTTGGTTTTAGATCCAAATGATTTAACGTAAATCTTATTAAAACCAATAAAAATGACTTTCAATATTGATTTAACTAAAATATCAAAGACTTAATCAGTGCCATTTAACACAACAAATATAGTCAAATTTATTCCTCCAAAGTCTGACCCAAACCACATGAATCAGAATTGTATTCATCCCAAAGAGGAAAGTCTTTCATGTGGAATCTGTCAATTAAAAACAGATTAAGTGCGCAGCCTCATTTTTCCTTTATATACAACATGTCAGTGTGATAATGTGTTTTTTCAGATTTTCACAACAGTCAAAGGCAAAATAAATTACAAGAATAAACATATAAACGAGTCAGTCTTTATGAACTGTGTGTTGATTTGACTTTGTGATTTTGGAATGAGGTTTGGTCGGGCTAACCTAAAACATTCAGCACACGCAAAGTCATTTTCACCCATAGATTCTGTGCACAGAGTTGGAGTAACACAATCAGCCAAACCCTGCCGGATCAGAGATGTTCCAAAGCCTCTGTCAGGATCTGGCTCGGCTCACACGCCTGAACCTTAAATAGGTCAACGCCTGCTCCGCCAAGCCAGACTCAACTTTTCGTGTGATTCTGCAACTACAGGGCTAATGTTTGTGCCATGTTGAATCAGGGAAGTAAATACAAAAATAACACTCAAAATCTTATCTAGAAGCGTGGCCCTCAAACCTGAAGATTGACGGTTCAATTCCTGCTCCAGTCTGTGTTTATTGGAAATGCAGGAAATGACTCGTGTGTTTGGTTAGAGCAGATAAGAAACTCTTGATCAACTAAAAACATTCCTTGCATCAATTATTCACCTAACGAGGGGTTTGGTTTGGCTCGGCCCTGGCAAAAGCGCTTAAAATGATTTGCATCTTGTACAAGATCGAGTATATATACAGAGAAGCACGATTTGAAAGTTTTGTTGTTGTTGACGGAGTTGTGTCTGGAGGTGCAGCAGTTTGTGTACAGAGAGAAGAGCAGAGGAGAAAGCACACAGCCCTGTGGAGAACCTGCGCTGACAGTCCTGAGTGTCTGAGACAGATTGAACTGTCCAGTCTCTTTCAAATCTGACCCGCTCCATGGTTTATTCTTTCTGCTGTTAAATGCACTTGAATCCGTATAAAAACAACACAATAATTTGTTGACTATTTAAAGATTTGGTCAAGTACGAGACAATTGACTAATTAATCGACTGAAAAACTAAAGAACAACTGTAGACTTTTGAGGCGGGAATAAATAATGCAATTGAAAGAGCTTTGAGTCGTGTTATAAACCCAAGGCATTTCTAATTTAGTTACACAGATTGTTACTTAACCAAATAAATAATCAGAAATTATTGAAATCCAATGAAATATATAAATCAATCACTAGCCGGCCTACATTTTCAGATCTCGCACCTACTAAGATTGAGTCTAAGTGGTGATGTCAGTGTGTCAGTGTGAGCTGCGATTCCCAAAAGGCTGTTTGAATATTAAAACCAGTGTGTTCGCTCTATTTATAGACTTTCATAGTGAAATTGTAGCTCGTTTCGCTGCAGCCGCCGCCGCACTCCTCTGCAGCTCCGAGCGGATCACATCTCCATTCATTTACCGACTTCGAAATCGACCTTTTCTGGTCAGAGCGGGTCAAATTACACATGGGAGACGTGTGCAATGTGTTAAGTGAGAGAAGAGGGATGATTTAAGTCTTTTAAACCGTGTATTTTAAAGGGGGTTGACACTAAATGTAAGTTAGACGTCTTGAACAAAGCGTTGTCATGCAAAAGTCAAGGTATTACTTACGACATATGATATCGACTGGGCGGTTTCCTGTCTTTGAAACCGCTGAACATGCATTTAAACCAACGTATGTCAATGTATTCATTAGAGTTAGATAAATATCAACCAATTTTAGCCACTTCTAGCTGAATTTTAACAATAAATTCAGACAAAAATGGGTCTTCTGTACTCAACTAAAGCGTAGTTATGATGCATTATTCATTATGGTGACCTTGATACTTCCACCTTTTGTGTTGAGCTGTGGAGTTTTACTTTCAAAACCTTAATCAATGAGCCACACGCCTGATGAATAAAGTTTTTAACGTATTAATCCATTATTTGTTAAATCCTATGAAATTTAAAGACCTTGCCAATTACAATGTACCTCAAGTATAATTCAAGAGATGAACGTAAATTGGAGCGGAACAATGCTAGTAAAGAGATGGAAGCGTGTAATTCTTTGTGTGTATCTAAAAAGAAATCGTCTCAAAGACCATCAAAGATTTTGCGATAATTGTTATATTGCACGTGATATTTTGCGATATGTCACTATTTTTAAAGAACCAAATACATTTTTGCAATAGTACTTCTTTGTTAAACCGCAACCTGCACCAATTTAATGTGAAATACACCCAGAGCAACAAAATCGCAGCGCTGTCACGGAATAATTTAGTAAAATACACGCGCCGATATATCGATAGAGCGGCCCACAATGTTTTGCTATTTTTGCACAGTCCTGAACCTCAATAACAACCATGACCGACAGAAATGGCTGTAATCTGCAGTAAATTGTATCTGTCTTATTGTGAAATTGGAGTTATTTTCTTTGTCTAATGTTAACAAAGCTTCGAGCTAAAATTCTGCTTTTGTTTCCTATTTTTTGACAATAGATTAACAGTAGAATTTTAGGAATAAAAACAAATGTAATCAGATGTAGTACTTTGCTGCACTACATACATTTTTTGGTAATGTATGTATTTGGTAAGTATTGTCTGTAAGAAAAAATATGTAAAATGAGTTGAGCATTATATCATTATATTTCTGCACTTTTCTGAAAAATGTTACATTGCTAACTCGACCAAATTAACGTTTATGACGTTTATGATGTATTTTTTCCAATCTGGTTTTATGTTATCGGGTAAACGAAAATAAAACATGTGTTCTCGTTTATTGTCTCTCTAAACTCTCCAGGTGAGATCTGCGGCTTCAAAGTGCACAATGGCCCTTTGGGGTCCGGTTCGGTCCAGTTCGAGGCGGTGGTTTTGGACCGGTCCACTGGCGAGGGTCTGGTCCGGTCCAAAGAGCCTCTGGACTGTGAGAGCCAGCGAGAGCACAGCTTCACCATCCAGGCCTACGACTGCGGCGAGGGGCCCGACGGCGTCAACAGCAAGAAGTCACACAAGTCAGTACCAATACATCACGCCACACGTCACGCGACACGTCACGCCACAGGTCACGCCACAGGTCACGCCACACGTCACGCCACACGTCATGCCACACGTCACGCCACACATCATGCCACACGTCACGCCACACGTCACGCCAAACGTCACGCCACACGTCATGCGCACGGCCACAATCGTCACGCCACACGTCACGCCACAACGTCATGCCAGCACGTCAGACCACATGTCACGCCACACGTCTCGCAAAGTGACACGTCACACACTACACGCCACACGTCACGCCAAAACACATCACAACCGACACGTCAACACACACATCACACGACACGTCACACGAGACATCACACATGTCAACACCACACGTCACACCACACATCACATGACACGCCACACAACATTTCACACCACAGTCACGTCACACCACAAGTCAAACAACATGTCACACCACACGTCACATGACACGTCACACAACATGTCACACCACATGTCACATGACACGCACACAACATTCACACCACACGTCACACAACATGTCACACCACACAACATGTCCACACCACATGTCACATGACACGTCACATGACATTTCACACACAACGTCACATGACACGTCACATGACACGTCACACGACATGTCACACGTCACATGACACGTCACACCACATGTCACACCACAACATCACATGAGACGCCACAAAACATTTCACACCACACATCACACCACACGTCACACGACATGTCACACCACACGTCACACGACACGTCACATGACATTTCACACCACACGTCACATGACACACCACACGTCACATGACACGTCACACGACACGTCACGTGCCATTTCAACCACATGTCACACCACATGTCACACCACACACGTCACGTGACATGTCACACAACATGTCAACACCACATGTCACACCAACACGTCACATGACATGTCACACCACACGTCACATGACACGTCACACCACACATCACATGACACACCACACAAATTTCACACCACGTCACACAACATGTCACAGCACCACACGTCACACAACATGTCACACGTCACACAACATGTCACACCACACGTCACACAACATGTCACCACGTCACACAACATGTCACACTACACGTCACATGAACGTCACACAACATTTCACACCACACATCACATGACACGTCACACATGTCACACCCAACATCACATGACACGTCACATGACATGTCACACCACAACGTCACATGACACGTCACACCACACGTCACATGACACATCACATGACACCTACATGACACGTCACATGACATGTCACATGACACGTCGCATGACGCGTCATATGACACGTCACACCACACGACACGTCACATGACACGTCACATGACATGTCACATGACATGTCACACCACACGTCACACACACACGTCACATGACGCGTCACATGACGAAGTCACATGACATGTCACACCACATCACGTCACACAGGAACAAGAGTTTCTTCAGTCGACTACAGGCCTATATTGAGATTAGGCAGTGAACACATCTGTTGATAAAGATAATAAAATAAACAATGAATACATTTTATTTAAAAGCGCCTTTCAGAACACCCAAGGACACTGTACAAGAGAATAAAACAACAGAATAAAACAACAAAATAAAACAACAGAATAAAACAACAGCATAAAACCCACTGTACAGAACTGGATGATGGTGTAGGAGTGACTGAGTTGTGTGGTGTTGGAGTGACTGCACTGTGTAACTTTTCTGATGGAGAATAGATCACCTGTTTGTCTCCGTGGAGATGTTATTACTTTGCCTTGATTATAATGTTCCACAGTATGGCATTTATCCATCTCCACAGGGACAAGCATTGCCTGACCAGCCAGTCCCTCCTACTTAAAGCTGTCTGTCAAAGCGTGTTGGGACTGGCTGGTCAGGCGAGGACAAGCAGGGGAGTCTCCCCTGAGAGACCCCTGAGCTCTGATTGGTCCTGCCCAAAGCCTGCCCCTGTTTACAAGTCTGACCGTATCACTCTTGCAGCTTGCACAGCCACAGTAGGTAAAATCCCCCAGTGAAAGTAGTCCTGACCGAGATCTGGAGATGGGTCCTGGACTGGTCTTGAGGAGACGCCCCAGCGGCACTGATGATGGGTCAAATGCAGAGGACTCGTTTCCCTCGGGGGACAATAAAATCTAAAAGTGCCTCTTTAGTGTTTGACTTTCGGGCGAGGCGTTATGAGGCTGACGCTCTCAGTAACTGTTTTTCAAGGTGTTTTTGAGCAGTAAAAACACCTGTAACAAACATAACACATGAAAAGTTACACGGTGCACTTTAATAAAATGATTCTGTCGTTGTGTGGTGTGATAAACATTGAGAAGTAATAGATTTTGTCACATTCTTTTGAGATATTTCTTATGGAAAAAAATATATATATATATGGAAATACTCAAGAACAATTGAACCAAAGTCTTTCTTTTTTAGGTTTAGATTTGTCAAAACGGCTCTCGAAATCCGGTAAATCTTGATCTAGTGTCAGAAAGGAAATGCCACTTAACTCAAAGTCTTATCACAGAAGAACTCATCCTGGAGGAACATTGTTTTGCTTCATGTCAGATCAGATAAGCAGCGGAAGGACTTTGCCATTTCCTCTCATTTAGACATTAAAAAGAAGGGTTTTTTTATTCTTCGCAGTGCCATGAGCTGTTTCTATATTCAAAAATTATAGAATTAAATATTAAACAACAAATCCAAATAACCATTAATACCACAAAGTAACATTTTATAATTATTGAAGCAATTGGCAAGGTTAAAATGCAATTACTGCTTTAGTGGGTAAAAAACATCAACAAAATGTCTTTTTTTATTTAATTTATGACGTGCTGTTAAACCATCTCTTGCCACTGACATAATAATAATAATAATAATAATAATAACTGTTTAGAATTCAAATGATCTGAATATTTGTAGGCAGCAGTTTGTCAGACAGATTCAAACCTTTTATGTGCAGGTGATAGATCTCGAGTGACGAGCCATTTTTCTGCCAAATTTTACATGTAAAAGTGTTTTTTGGACTGAAAACAACTGTGATATGGACGTTAGTTACATCTTTTTGTTTTTTAAATTGACCTTAATGACCACAGAGCTGTTTTTCACGCATTTGATAAGTTGAGTGCACATTAATGCGCATCGGAACTGAACAAATACAAAGCTAGGAACAATGTCAAAAGTATTAGCCTTTAAACTGTGATATGTCTTTTTTGTATTGAACAGGACAGTGTAGCGTGAAATTGGGATGAGAAAAGGAAGGTCATTCAGCAAATTTGTCTGCGCTGGAATCTAACTCACAAAAAAAGTCTTTGGGAAATTGACAGGCGGAGCCACAGCGGGACGGATGACAAAGGCCAAAAAGAACATAAATGAATCACATGTTGTTCCTTCGATTTGGATTCTCTGGTTGATTTTCCTTCTTTTATTTCCTGAAACACAATAAAAATGGCTTTGACTTTTGAGCTTCTTGTCACGTCTGAACCCTGCGACAACCACACGCTTTTGCCGTCAGAGGATCTGCTTTCGACCGCTAAAACCACCCAAATATACATATCGTTTTATTTTGATTGTGTCTCGATCTTGATGCAAACGACATGACCTGTGAACCTTCCTTTCTTCTCCTCTGTCGCTCCCGCTCTCCAGGGCGACGGTGCACGTGCGCGTGAATGACGTGAACGAGTTTTCCCCCGTGTTTGTGGAGCGGCGTTACGAGGCGTCCGTCCCCGAAGGCCGTCTGTTTGAGCGGATCGTTCGGGTGGAGGCCCTGGACGCGGACTGCTCTCCTCAGTACAGCCAGATCTGCTTCTACGACATCATCACTCCCAATGTGCCCTTCGCCATTGACAACGACGGTGAGTGCGGCGACAACAACGCGCTGCTTTCGTTATGACTCTGGAGCTGTGTCTCTCCACTGTTTTGACATGCTTTGTGTAGTCAGAAGAAGAAATACTGCACTTTGATTCTTAATACTAGTGCTCTGCTAAATCTTAATAAAAAAAAAAACCCTGGTCTGATCAAAATCTCACACTATTAATTACAGTCTTTAACTTACACTAATATTTAATATAATGATTCATAAAATATGTAATAGAATTAAAATGGTGATGTATTTTGGAGCACGTGACACATTGAGAACTCTGATAAATACTTACAATACGAGTGTGACTCGGCCTTTTCTCTCTCTCATTAGTAACTGTTGTTAATGTCTGTGCCACTCATGGACTCAAATGTGTTTATAAAGAGAGTGGGACGAGAACCTCTGTGTTTCCCAGACTTTTACCCGTCAAGGTCCTAAATTCCAATATAAAGAGTGACCCCTTGATGATATTTAACTACCATATGCCGTATCTATCTGACCAGGGGTGGGCAGTTATTTTTCCTCGAGGGCCCCTAACATATTGGAATCCATGGAAGGAACGCATTCAGTGGCGGAGGGCCGGCCCTAAGCGATTCTCATTAAGGTGTAAAAAATTCTTATCATTATAAGCACTTTTCTGTAAAATACTGGCTTACTGAACTTCTATTATTTCATTCATTTCATGTTAATCTTTATTAAAGGACACAAGTGCAGACACATGTTACAGCACCAAGACAGTTAAAAATAAAAGAAAACTAAGAGTAAACACATATGATCCCCGGAATCGGGTGAGGTGTGGTAAGGGCCGGACATTAAAACAGGGCATTCAGAGGGCCTGATCCGGCCCCTGGGGGGCCGCAAATGCCCAGGTGTGCCGATTATTTTTTAGACTGTTCAGAGTGAGTGTGCAAATGGACCTGTTCAGAACTATCAACTGTGCACCTATACGCCCTACTCGCCCTACTTGCGGCAACATCCTTCTTACTACTTGGCCCTACTGCGGCCCTCGTCTTACTCACGGCCCTAATTACGGCTCTACTCGGCCTACTGCCCCTAATACGTCGCCGATTTACTGCGGCCCTACTGCGGCCCTAATAACGGCCCTTAACTGCTTGGGCCTAATACGGCCCTACTTGCCCGGCCCTTACTGCCAGCAGGCTAATACCCGGCCCTAATCTGCGGACCTACTGCACGAGAATACACAGACACGCACGAAACATCATGGTCTTCCTAATCTGGCCGAGTAGCGCTATCTTGCGGCCCCTTACTACTTGGCCCTTACTGCGGCCCTACTGGCGGCCCTGCTTGCGGGCCCTGCTTTAAGCAACGAGCTCCTTCGACCGCGGCATACCTACCTCCACGGTGGCGGCCCTTGCTGCGGCGCGCGCTTACTGCCCCTTAATAACGGCCCTGCTGCGGCCCTGCGATGCTGCGGTCACCTAGCGTAGCTGGCCTTTACGGCCCTAACTGCGGCCCTACTGCGCGGCCTGCTGCGGCCCTGCTGCGGCCCTGCCGCGGCCTACTGCGGCCTTCTGCTGGCCGCTAGCGGCCCTATATGCTGCGGCCCTGCTGCGGCCCTGCCTGCTGGCCCTACTGCGGCCCTGCTGCGGCCCTACTGCGGCCCTAATACGGCCCTACTGCGGCCTATGCGGCCTATGCGCCTGCTGCGGCCTACTGGCGGCCTAATACGGCCCTGCTGCGGCCTGTCTGCTGCCCTGCCGCGGCCCTACTGCGGCCCTGCTGCGGCCCTACTCTCGCTGCCCTAAACGGCCCTGATGCTGGCCCTGGCGGCCTACTGCGGCCTAACGCCTGCTGCGGCCTATCGGCTGCTCGGCCTACTGCGGTGTGAGAAGCTCGATAATGAAGGCCTTTCAGAAGGTCCCGCCTCTTGTCCAGCTCCAGTGAACACTTTACTGCCATTATTTCTCAACTATGACTGAATGATGTAAAGGTTTAACTGGTTGACTAGGACTAGTCTAGACTATATTTTATATTTCCATTTAGTGGGGTCAACGCCCTTTATTGTCGCTCTGGGTCGCAACAATCAATCGTGACTAGTCGACTGTTAAAAATAATAATCATCGTATTTTGATGATCGTACTCGTTATCTGGACTGTACAAATGTTCATCAATAATACACGATGAATACTTGTAATATTCTCTGTCTAGAAGCCTTCTGTCGTCACAGTTTACCCTTTTCTTGCTTTATGTGTATTTTTTTTTAAAGTTTCAATTCGACTTGTAAAATAATGGCTATTTGCAGTGGAATACGGCTTCGTTTGACACTGGTGCTTAATAACTCACATTCACGTCCTTTAGATGCAGTTCAACATTCTGTGCAATAATCGTAGGCTAAACTCCCGAATGTCCTCAGTAAATGGAAAACAAGCAGCAGCCTCCGGGGAGAAGCTGATGTGGGAGCAGAAACAGAGCAGGCTGTTCATTCCTGCGGCAGGTAGACTCCAAAAGATGTTAAAAATATTGTTTGTGCGCGGGCGAGCTGTTCTTGCAAAAACCACAGGAGCAGCTGGTGTGTTTATTATAGCTTTAATATATGTCTTGGATCTTTCATTGACTGGTCCAGGGTTCGTTACCAGCAGAGGTGGAATGCCACTAATTACAAATGTAGTACAAACAAGTAGAAGAAAATGCGGTTGCATACGAGCAGAACGTGCACACCGCATAACGATAATACGAGCAGAACGTACACACCAGCATAACGATAATACGAGCAGAACTGCGGCACACCAGCATAACGATAATACGAGCAGAACGTACACACCGCATAACGATAATACGAGCAGAACGTGAAACCCATAACGATAATACGAGCGAACGTGCACACGCGTAACGATAATACGAGCAGAAGTGCAACCGATAACGATAATCGAGCAGAACGTGCACACCGCGTAACGATAAATACGAGCAGGCACACCGCCTATGCACAGTCATACGCGTCAAGCGATAATAACGAGCAGAACGCTACACACGCATAAGATTAATACGAGCAGAACGTGACGTATTCACGTACGAGTAATACGCGATAATACAGCAATACGTGCACACCGTCATAACGATAATACGAGCAAACGTACACCCTAAATACAACACCCGCATAACGATAATACGAGCAGAACAGTGGCACACGCAAGTAACGATAATCAGACAAGAACGTGCACACCGCATAACGATAATACGAGTCAGAACGTGCATAAGCACTTACGCATAAACGATATAGAGCGAAGCACACGATAAACGTTCGAGCAGAGTGCCACCGCATAACCATTACCTAGAGCAGAGAGGTACAAATGAGACCGCATAACGTAATACGAGCAGACCTGCACACCGATAACGATAATAGAGTACGATAACCGTGACCACTACCCGTTCCAATAATCAGCTTATCCTGCAGCTCGAACGCGCTACACCCGCAATAAGATAATTACGAAGTCTCGACGCGTATAGACAAAACCACAAAACGAATAAAAAACGAGCAGAACAAAAGTGAAACACAACCGAAAAAAATTAAACGATAAATACTGACAAGAGGAACATGAGAAACAACGCGCTTGAACGATAGTACGCAGTGCAAGAGACCGCACACCGCATAACATAAAACCAGAGCAGACTGCACCCGCATAAGATAATACAGCAGAACGCGCCACACGATACCGATAAACGGCCAGACACGCGCCACCCGATTAATTATCACGACAGAAGTACACACCGCATAACGATTTACCCGAGCAGAATATCACACGACATAGATAATTCGGAAACTGCACGCAAGAAGAATTATGCGATACAGCTGTTACACCCATTTTGCATTAAATAACTCTTGTAGTGGAGTTCTCTGGCAGATAGCCAAACATCCACTTCGACTTTGGCTGGAAAAAGAAAATCCAGTGGACCAGAAGACGAGATATAATTTCCTGTTTCTGAAGTACGCTTTGTGATCGCGAGATGACAGTGATGGTCACCTGTAATCACCAAAAAGTTCATTAACCTGAAAACACTGAAACTCCTGGACCCTCCCAGTATATAGGTGAACTCTGACCCAGAAAAAGAATAATGAACCTCATATAGCAACCCAGTAGGAACCTAACATAAACTGGCCACTTAGTAGTGCAACGAGAACGATAATACGAGCAGAACGCGCACACGCTAACCGATAATACTAGCAGAACGTGCACACCGCATACGATAATGACGAGCAGAAGGTACGACACCGCATAACGATAATACGAGCAAACTAACACCGCATAACGATCAATACGAGCAGCGTGCACACCGCATAACATAATACGAGCAGAAACTGCACACGCATAACGATAAATACGAGCAGAACTTACACACCGCATAACGATATACCGAGCAGTATGTACACCACCGCAAACGACTAATACGAGCAGAACGTGGCCACAACTGCAATAACGCGATAATTACGAGCAGAACGTGCACACCGCATAACGATAATACGAGCAGAATAACGGTGCACTACGCTCGACAACGATAATACGAGCAGAACTTACACACCCGCTAACCGATAATACGAGTGCAGAATCGTAGCATGGTACGACTGTAACGATGAGAATTGCACAGGTTTCAGCTTTAACACAAAATAAGGTCAGCAGTGCGTGGAGGGCTTTAGTCTTCGTCTTAAACATGCCAAATCCACCGATTTAGTCAAAGGGGCCCTCTCTGTCCCTCCTTCTGCCCCTCCTGTCCCTCCTCTGTCCCTCCTCTGCCCTCCTCCTGTTCCTCCCCACACTCTGTCCCTCCTCTGTCCTTCCTCTTTTCCTCTCCACACCTCTGTCCCTCCTCGTCCCTCTGTCCCTCCTCCCTCTCCCTCCTCGTTCCCTCCTCTGTTCCTTCCTCTGTTCCTCCTCTGTCCCTCCTCTGTTCCTCCACACCTCTGTCCCTCCCGCCTCTTCTGTCTCCTCTCGTTCCTCCCACACTGTCCTCTCTCCTCTTCTGTCTCCACACCTCTGTCCCTCCTCTGTCCTTCCTCTGTTCTCTCCCACACCATCTGTCCCTCCTCTGTCCTTCCTCTGTCCCTCTTCTTCCCACACAACTTCTGTCCCTCCTCTGTCCCTCCTCTGCCCCTCCTGTCCTCCTCTGCCTCCTCTGTCCTCCTCTTGTCCTCTGTCCCTCCTCTGTCCCTCTCTGTTCCTCCTCACACCTCTGTCCTCTCCTCTGTCCTTCTCTGTTCCTCTACACCTTCCTCCTCTGTCCTCCTCTTCTCTCCTCTTCCCTCCCTGTCCCTCCTCTGTCCCTCCTCTGTTCCTCCTCTGTCCCTCCTCTGTTCTCCCACACTCTGTCCCTCCTCTGTCCCTCTTCTGTTCCTCCTCTGTTCCTCCCCACACCTGTCCCTCCTCTGTCCCTCTTCTGGTCCTCCCACACCTCTGTCCCTCCTCTTCCTTCCTCTGTTCCTCCCACACCATCTGTCCTCCTCTGTCCTTCCTCTGTCCCTCTTCTCCCTCCACACACTTCTGTCCTCCCTGTCCCTCCTCTGTCCTCCTCTGTCCTCCATCTGCCCCTCCTCTGTCCCTCCTCTGTCCTTCCTCTGTTCCTCCCACACCTCTGTCCCTCCTCTGTCCTTCCTCTTTTCCCTCCCACACCTCTGTCCCTCCTCTGTCCCTGCTCTCTCCCTTCTCTGTCCCCTCTCTCCTCCACACACTTCTGGTCCCTTCTCTGTCCTCCTCTGTCCTCTTCTCCTCCACACACTTCTGTCCCTCCTCTGTCCCTCCTCTGTCCCTCCGTCCCTCTGTCCTCCTCTGTCCCTGCTCTGTCCCTCCTCTGTTCCTCCCCACACCATCTGTCCCTGCTCTCCCCTTCTCTGTCCCTCTTCTCCCTCCACACACTTCTGCTCCTCCCTCTCTGTCCCTCCTCTGTCCCTCCTCTGTCACTCTGTCCTCCTCTGTCCCTCCTCTGTCACTACCTTCTGTCCCTCCTCTGTCCCTCCTCTGTCCCTCCTCTGTCCCTCCTTGTCACTACTCTGTCCCTCCTCTGTCCCTCCTCTGTCCCTCCTCTGTTCCTCCCCACACCATCTGTCCCTGCTCTCTCCCTTCTCTGTCCCTCTTCTCCCTCCACACACTTCTGTCCCTCCTCTGTCACTCCTTGGTCCCTCCTCTGTCACTCCACTGTCCCTCCTCTGTTCCTCCCCACACCTCTGTCCCTCCTCTGTCCCTCCTCTGTCCCTCCTCTGTCCCTCCTCAGAGTTGAGGTCTGAGTTGTCCCCATGCAGGGCAGTCTCATTCACCACGTTTAATTGCGCGCAGGGAAAACTGGATAAATGGCCTGGTCCATTTTACAAAATGCACGCAAACCCAGGAACTTTCTCTCAATCTCAAACATCCCAACAACACTGTCATCTGGAGAAGTTTGTGTTGTGTTATTATTGATGCAGACTCGGAGAGGCATTCAACTGCACCAGGCAAGAAACAGACAGATCTGAAAGAGGTCCAAATGATTCTTGACTGGTCTGGAGCACGTGTTTGCTGAGACTCTGTGGATTTGTGCAGAACTTGCTTTTAGATAGTTTGTGTGTCGTTCCGGTCCAGGAGCGCAGCACAGAGCCTTCAGTTCCACCTTGTTCAGAAGCTGCTGGCCTGTCAGTGTCTATTTTCTGTTCTCTGCTCATGTCTTTCTTTCATCCAAATGTTGCAGTCTGTGTCATCTGCCGTTAGCTGTCAGAACACGTGCTTACCGTCATGTTTAAAGGAGACATGCACGGACGTTTAAGAGCTTTTGACCATCTTATAATTGTTGTTATAATCATTTACTCTCTCCAAGTTGGTTTTAGATGGATTCATACATGTTCTCCTGACGCCGTTCCCCCGATCCCCTGTACACGCCCACTGCTCTGCACTTTATTTCATTCATTTATTTATTTTCACTTTTTGGCTCGTTGTAGTTATCCATGGCATCCGTCACCGTGGCCCGGTAACATGTCGCTTTGTTGTGATGATGTTTTAGAGTGTCGCACCGTAAAGGGGCCGGAGGACTCCTTTTAGATCAGGGCTACTCCACTAAACGTTCCCGAGGTCATGGCGCAAACCATTTATGACACAATTTGGGCCCACATAAAATACCCCCAACACTAGCTCTGTTTCAGTAATTGACAATTTGACAGCTTCTTTATTAGAATTTAGTGGAAAATACACCAGATTAAACCAGGACTGTCACAAAATTAAACCAGGACTAAACCAGTGAACCGATGGGCATCATTTGGTCTGGTTAAATAGTTTTTTTTTGTTTTTTTTTTCAATCAATATGGCAATTTACTGTAAAATGTCCAAAATAATGATCCACGGGTGCTATTCATGGGTGTCAGGCAAATGATTCCTCTCTGATTTGAATGGTTTTGTGAGGACCTTTCCCCATTCAAAAGACACATTTGATTTTGAATCGCGCTCTCGCTACGACGACCGTTGCCATGTCAAATCCTTCATGAAGCAGAAAAAAACCATAGTATGTAGTCTTCAACTCTTTCCTGCGTGATATTTTTTTCCGTTCTTTTAGTCTTGCCAGGTGCACAGGCCTTTTGCAATTATATTAGATTGATTATTCATGATTATGCAAATGAGTGCCCTGAATTTATTTGTGTTTCTCTTGAACCATCACTCACTCACTCACTCACGTACCACAGTCACACACACAGTCATACACAGACAAGGCGGGTGACGTGTCTTGCCCGAGAGCACAACATCAGAGCGACTGCAGCGAGTTGTGAGGGGGCAAGAGTCGGTTCACAGTGGGCATTGAAGATAGCGCGTGAAAATGAACCGCTGAACTAATACAAGAACCTCATGCATTTGCAACAACACATTTGTGAAGGTCTAAACTACAAGGTTTGCAGGTTTTATGCGGAATCAGACTCCATGGAGACGGCCTGTTTTGCTTCGCGCAGAGACTTTTTCGTAAATGATTGCAGCCTTTGTGATTTCGCTAATTGCCGGCGTTCAAAGTGCACTTTCAATTCAATTTTGTTTAATCTTTCAGCTCTGACGCGACGCAACAATGCCAAACAATCGCCGCATTACTCACACATAATGACTAACACGTCTCTATTTCTGTTCGTTCCTCTTCGTCCCTTTCTCTGTCTTTGTCCATCTGTTTGCTCTTTTAGGGAACATCAAAAACACGGAGCCCTTGGATTCGAAGCGGCAGCGCATTTACACTTTCTGGGTGACCGCCTTCGACTGCGGGAAGAACCGCGCGCAGGCCGACGCCCAGGTGGTCGTCACGGTCAAGCCGTCCTGCAAACCGGGATGGATCGGTACTAAGACTTTACACTTACATCTTGAAGTGGGAGAGGCGTTGTTTTTTCACACGAGTAGTTAGCATGTTTATTTCGTTATTTAAGAGCAAAAATACTGAAAAAAAAAGTGTGCCGTGTTTACAGCAGGAGAGAACTTTTTACATCAAGAGATACACAAAAGACAGATACAAAACCTTCACCTTGCAAGAAAAAAATGGAATGAATAATAATGAACCAGCCTGTTTACGAACCTTCATGCTTTGAAATTCCATGATTTAGTGGACCTATACACACACGAAATATGTGTCGGATAAAGATAATCACTACAGACTATGTTCCAAATCAGATACAGCCCATGCAAACTTAGAGGAACACATTTTATGACATTTTGTTCTTCTGTTGAAGGGTTAGACCTCTGGAACAATCGTACAGATAAGCTTAAGTTGTGTGCCTCTCTGTTCCACAAAAAAAGAGTTTAAATGTGTGACTCTCAACAGAGACATTCATTCTGAGTCTTATTAAAGGGTAGACATAATAAGTCATGTCATGTGTTATCGTTTTCACAAGCATCACTTTTCCCACATTTTGTTATGTTGCAGTCTTATTCCAAAATAGATTCATTTCATTATTTCCCTCAGAATTGTTTAAACAATACCCCGTAATGACAACTTGAAAGAAGGGTGTTTGAATCTTTTTGCAAACGTATTCAAAATAAAAAAACAAAAGCAGGCTGACATCGCAGTCCGCCTGGAGTTTGCAAAAAGGCACTCGAAGGACTCTCAGACCATGAGAAACTAAAAGCTCTGGTCTGATGAAACAAAGGTTGAACTCTTTGGCTTTAATAGCAAGTGTCCTGTCTGGAGGAAACCAGGCCTCTGTGAATGTCCTTGAGTGGCCCAGAGGCCAGACTTGAACCCAATTGAACATCTCTGGAGAGATCTGAAAATGGCTGTGAACCAACGTTCACCAACCAAATTTATTGGAGTTGGAAGGTTTGAAAGAAGAATGGGAGAAACTGCCCATAAACAGCTGTGCCAAGCTTGTAGTCTAATACTCACAATGACTTGAGGTTGTAATTAGTGCCAAAGGTGCTTCAACAAAGTATTGAGCAAAGGCTGTGAATACTTATGTACAAGTGCTTTTATTGTTTTTTTATTTTTAATAAATTGGCAAAGTCTGGCCTTCTTTCACATTGTCATTATGGGGTATTGATTGTGAGAATTTTGAGGCAAATACTGAATTTAATCCACTTTAGAATAAGGCTGTAACATAACAAAATGTGGGAAAAAAATACTTTCTGGATGCACTGTAGCTGTGACAGAGAAACTCTAAACTAAAGCTTAATCCTTTATTTTCAGGCACTGATAGAAACAGCTCCTAGATTTTAAAATAAATATCATACTATAACAGTGTTTGAAGAATACTAAAAGCATGAATACACTAGCACAAAAGGAAACTTTTAAAATAAATAATAGACCATTTATTTAGTTGACAATCTCTGGTCTCAATAATAACAAATAAGATCAACAATATCAAACAACATAAACAGGGAACTTTACCAAGAAAAGTAGGTTGAAGCCAGGTGTAACCAGAGCTTGAACAGGACTAAAACAGGGAAGACTAAAACAGGACTTAACCATGTCTAAATAAGGACTAGACCAAGTCTAAATGAGGACTAAACCATGTCTAAATAAGGACTAGACCAAGTCTAAATGAGGACTAAACCATGTGGGTTAGAGAACTAGTCCAGAATGTATCCAGTTGTAAAAAACAGTTGTAAAAGTCCTCAGTAAGAAACATCAGCAGTCTTTACTGTACAATGGTAGAACAACAGAGAACCACTTGACTTAAGATAATATCAAAAATGAAATCACCATTTTGATAGAGCGTAATTACGTTTGGAAATGAAGCATAAATAAAAAAGAACTTTCAAACTGTGATATTTTACTGTCGTGCATATTTTTGCTTCAGATGTGCTTCTGCGTGGGCTGCTAAGATGAATCACTTTGTGTTTTATTTTTAAGTATCATCAATGTTGAATCAACAGCGACAGGATGATTCTAGTTTTAATGGCTGAACTAAAAACAAATAGCCTCTGCTATAATTGCAACATTTTCACCAACATTATATTGTTTAGAATCCAGATCACAGTGCTCATTTTTTATTTCTGTTTTTTCATTTAAGAAATACAAACAGACAGAAGAAACGGAACATGACCCGAGAGTAAAAAATAATATCAAAGAAAAGAAGCCCAAATGTCCAAAGTCATTTCAGTCCAGTTCTTGACAGTCATCCATTTTCTTGTTATTGCATTTTGTTGCTATAAAGTCCACTCCACAGGTATCCATCGATCCTCTCCACTGTTGGCGCCCTACATCCGAGATACATTGTTTTAAAGTCAAATGGAATATCGGTGTTGAAGATAGACTGCAGTGTCTCGTTGATCTCAGTCCAGTTTTTAAGAATAATGGCACAGTCCCAAGAAACATTGTAGTGATGAACCACTTTCCAACAACCAGTACTTCCCTGTGAATAATGTGCACTTTGACCTGGTGTTGTATTAAATGATAGATAAATACAGTAATAGGAGAAATTCAGGTGTCAGGTAACAAACATGCATGCCAAACATGCATGCCAAACATGCATGCCAAACATGCATGCCAAACATGCATGCCAAACATGCATGCCAAACATGCATGCCAAACATGCATGCCAAACATGCATGCCAAACATGCATGCCAAACATGCATGCCAAACATGCATGCCAAACATGCATGTCAAAGTTGCTCTTTGCGAACTAGAGCCAATCTAATTGCAATCTTTATTTAATTGTGATTTTTATCTAATGAATCTTTATTATTCAAATGTGAACTAAACCAGTACTAAATCAGGGCTAAACCAGTACTAAACCAGGACTAAACCAGGACTAAACCAGGACTAAACCAGTACTAAACCAGGACTAAACCAGGACTAAACCAGGACTAAACCAGTACTAAACCAGGACTAAACCAGTACTAAATCAGGGCTAAACTATGGCTAAACCAGTACTAAATCAGGGCTAAACTATGGCTAAACCAGTACTAAAACAGTATTAAACTGGGGCTTAACCAGGGCTAAACCAGGGCTAAACCAGGATTAACTAGGACTAAACTAGGGCTAAACCAGAGCTAAACCAAGCCTAAACCAGGCCTAAACCAGGCCTAAACCAGGCCTAAACCAAGCCTAAACCAGGCCTAAACCAGGCCTAAACCAGGCCTAAACCAAGCCTAAACCAGGCCTAAACCAGGCCTATACCAGGGCTATACAATGGCAAAAACTAAACCGGTATGTTTTCCAGGTTGGACTAAGCGCGTTGAGTACACCCCCGGGTCCGGAAGCATCCCTCTGTTTCCCAGCCTGCACCTGGAGACCTGCGAGGAGACGGTTTGGAACATCCAGGCCACCGTAGAGCTGCAGACGGGACACATCGGGAAAGGCTGTGACCGGGACAGTTACTCCGACCGATCAGTGCGCCGCCTCTGTGGTACGACTCACCCTGCGCCGCCGCACACTGATTAAACAGAGAGGCCTCCAAACTAGTTGACAATGTGCTTTTTGGACTCTCAAAAGCACTCTACAATAAAAGAAACAAAGTAAAAAGACAACAATACTTGAATTTGTTGGTTTTCTGGCTAGTGATTAACAATTTAAATCTAAATATTGTGTATTTTGAATAGGAAAATGTCCTAAAAATGTTGCAACAGGAAGATGAAACTCATAAATATTGAATTTCATGCTTCTTTGGTTAAAACTACACGGTTTAATTCCTACAAAATCGTTTAACATGGTGTAAAAGTTGCTGTTTACATTTTGGATTTCTCAAGCCACTGTCCAATTAGAAAGCAGAATCATCTCCACAATTTGGGTTGCCACATCCTAACTACGAAAGTCATGTCGAAATAAATGTAAAAGGATAAAACATTAAATAATGCACGAAATATGGTATTCTCAAAAACAAAATGAGAAAAACAAAATCATTTCTGAAAGAGCGGCGCAAGAAACACAAATGTTGAAATCATTTGTTATTAATAATAATAATAATAGTAGTAATAATGATAATTGTAGAAAAAGATTCAGTTGTAAGAAGTTCTAAGAATTCAGTTCTAGGAATTTGGGGCAAAAAACCTTGGAGCTAGTTCGGGAACTCGAATAATAATAATAATAATAATAAAAAAATAAAATAAAAAAAATAAATAAAAATAATAATAAAGTATAGACCATATTTCTCACGCACAAGCAGAAGTATGCTGTCTAAAAAACACTCCGAGTAGTGTAATGTAGTAATGTAACTGAGTACTACACACCTGTGGTTACATGTCTCTCGTTCTTTGTCTGAGCAGGTGCCGTGAGGGGTGAAGTGGACCTCCTGCCTCCCCCTTCTCCTGCCGCTAACTGGACCTCCGCTCTGCCCACCCTGCCTTCCTCGGACTCCTCGCTCGTCTTCTCCTTCAACGGGTCGAACCATGTGGCCGTGGTGCCGGACTCCGTGGTGTCCAGTCTGTCCGGGGACCACTTCACTCTGCAGCTGTGGATGAGGCGAGGGGGCGCCAGCATCCAGGCTAATCCCTCCCAGACCAGAGGAAGCCGCAAAGAAGAGGAGACGATCGTGTGCGGCACTGTCAAAAATGGTACGCTCAGTATATTCGGGGGCACAAAATGGTGGAATATATTTGAATACTACACTTTTACTTCATGCTTGTTCACGCTCAGACCGCAACAGAACTGGGCGATGCGTTTCCAAGTTGCACAATTTGGGGAAAACAACTCGGGAACGCTGGTCAGAAGCTGCTGCGCGACCTCCACACATGCCGCCACACTAACCTTGACGACACATGTCACTCAAACGTAGTGAACACACATTATATTTCAGATTTGACCAAACTTTTTGCCCAGTTCGACCATTTTTGTAGTTACCTAGCAACCAGACCGTAAACAAGAGCCAAAATCCGTATAAATTCCACAACAGTTATGATTTGACATGCCAAAAACCCATATAATGCCCTTATGTTGTTGGGTGATCGTTTAAACTGTCTCCGTGTTTTCTTTTAATTTTAATTTGAAAGATTTTATTGCCCTTTATTAGACAGGAGAGGACAGGATTCAAACTCACTTGGAGCCCGGCATACGTGTGCTGTGCCGTAACCACTCGACCGCCGGGCACCACCGTCTCTGTGTTTTCAACGGCATGTCACATATTGATGACATCACAGAGGGATTCTGTTTGACTCGGCTCATTAACTCTTATGTTTCAACATGTCATCACAAACTGCAACTTAATGGAAGTAAAACTATGATAAACATTTACCACATCTCCTTTATCACCCAAACTAAGTCATCATTAGAAAAACAGTAGAACCTTCATATAGACTTTAAACATTGGAGACTAAACGTTACCACATGTTTACAGCAGATTAGCATATTACTTGTTAGCTCTATGAAACACTATTACAAGAGGAGACTCAGTGATTTTATAACTAAAACATAATTTAAATGACATTACAAGAAACAGTAGATCAATTAAATATGTAATAATGAAATATCCTCAAAATATAAACCTCAAAAATCCGAGTAGAAACAACAGAAACTAAAACCACCGCACACATTTCAAAAGCGTCCCGTTTGTAATCAGCGTTTGTCATTCTGTGGAGAGCCCTGTCGATGACAGATTTCCCTTTAAAATTTACTGAACGTTCCCAAAAAGTCACAAAATAAACGAAAGTGTTTGCTGCTTCAAGGTGCTTTTGAGAGACGCAGCCCAAAGCAGCGCTACTCGGTAAAGCCGTGCGACAAAAGAGGAGAGAAAAACTGTGATTGTGCCGGCGTAATGTGTTTCCTGTTAACAATTTAAAGCTTTGAAGGGAACAGACCTTTGCTGAAGTTTAAAATGACTGATGAAAAAGCTGAGCGGTCACTTGGAGGTGTTTTGACTCACCCACTTGCTCCATCGAGGTTTGGTTTCTGCATCAGACACTTTTCATTCAACACAGTCAACATCAATCCTTTACGCTCAGTTATGCTTTCAATGACATTAACTCGTTGGCAAAAAGAAAGTATTTTCACTATTTTCTTGGAGCTAATCGTTTCTCCTCAGGATTCAGGTACATTTAGGCCAGAACAAGACAATCATTTCTCACAAAATGCTGACATTGTGATAAACCGCCATCTTTCAAGTCACGATAACGTTACAGCTTGAGCCGCCAAACTTAGCAAAACAAAGCGAGCACACGTTAGCAACAGCTGTTTCCTTCTGCTTGTGGACGCGCGGCACTCGCATCAAAATGGAAAATATTATTTTATTTTAAGTGTATAATGCATCGAACATCAGCTAAAACCAATGCATTACATAAAGAGACGGTCAAATGCGGTGTAGAGGCGCTGAGAAGTGAAATAAATGCAGAAAAGCAGACGATAAACCAGGAGAAGTAATTGACCTTATGAATAAAAAGTGTAGCTTTGGTACAATTTTGATTTGATCTCTTAAAGGAGACTTAGCTGGGTTTATTTGAATCCTCCAAGTGACACACGTAGGGTTCCAAAATGTCACATAACCACTTTTAACAATAAAAACACGACAATCTGATGCTTGTTTCAGTGAAATGTAAATGGTAAGTAAATGGACCAGTTTTTATTCCAAAGCCGTTTTTACCACAGTATTACGGTTTACTATGGACAAACTGTAAAATGATGATCTACTTCAATTATATGGCTCTTTAAGAAAACATCTGCTACGTTTGGGGGCCGTCAGCTGCTTACGTAGCCGACCTCTGACCCACGATACGGCGCCAGGCCCAGAGCGTGGAAACACAGACCGAACTGAGCCCAAGACGAGCCAAAACGTGCCTTCATAGCAGCTTTGTCTTACACGCGAAAGGTTACTAAAGCCATCTTGTGATTGTTTTAATCCTCTCACTCAGAGCATCTCACACACAGACCAATAGGAGAAGTGGGCGGGGGAAAAGTAGACGCCATGTTGTTGTGTTTGAGCGTGAAGCTGCAACTACCAGAAACCGGTCGTTTTTTCCTGATTGCTTTCCATGACACCCGTTATTTTCACCTTGATCTCGCAGACAAAGCAAACACGACCACAGATGCAACCACATCAAACTGTCCCTTCATGGCTCACCCTTTCTTTAACCTTGTGCGTTCGTGTTTTCCAGACGACTCCTTCTCCCACTACTCGCTGTCGGTGCACGGCTGCAGACTCTCTCTCTTCTACTGGCCCGACGTGTCTGCGGCTCGTCCCGTCAAGTTCCTCTGGAAACTGGAGCAGGTGCGCGGATCGTTCCAAAACGCATTCCATAGCGTCTTGTCTTTTTTTAACGGTGACATTTGCTTGGTCTCAGGTGACATAACGGTTTACTTTGCTGTGGTGTTTATTTGAGAACAGGGAAAATGGCAATTGTTGTTTTGAAGTCTTTCATTAAAACGATCAAAAAGAGGCCGAACCGTGTCGTGTAATCTCCAAAACAAACGATATTTCTGCACTCATTTTATGGCCCATTCACAGTTTTGCTTGTTTTGAACCACAACCACGACATTTACAGACACATTTCTGATCCATTGTTAAAATATTGTCTAAATAATACCAATTATACCCCTAATCATGGTATTCTTTAGGGCTCATCAGTAAATTATCTGGACCAACATTTGTAGATTTCCCTCTTGGATATTTAATTTCTCTCGTGGGATTGTGCTTCCTGCTTGCCTTTGCATGCCTCGATCGATCAATTACATCGATCAGTGTGTCAATCTGATCAATGAACTCAAGAGCGTTATCTGATGCCGACAGTGTCACTCATATTGCGGGTTCATTTTCCGGTTCAGGTGTGCGACAGCGAGTGGCACCATCTCTCGCTCAGCGTGCAGTTCCCCTCCGTGACCCTGTATGTGGACGGCGTGACCTTTGACCCCGCCCTGATCCACGACAACGGCGCCATCCCGACCCGAACCCCGCCCCACGGCAGAGGATGTTCATTGGGGCCTGCTGGGGTGAGTGCCAACAAAAGAGCGTCTAATGCAATCGAAACCTGTGTTTAAGTGGAGAAACTCGCTTTGTTTGCTTTGTGTACCCGCTTTGTTGTACCCGCTTTGTTGTACCCGCTTTGTTGTACCCGCTTTGTTGTACCCGCTTTGTTGTACCGCTTTGTTGTACCCGCTTTGTTGTACCCGCTTTGTTGTACCCGCTTTGTTGTACCCGCTTTGTCGTACCCGCTTTGTCGTACCCGCTGTACCCGCCGACTTGGCACGGTTCTGCTCTGAAAGCCTCACTTGGGCCAAACCTCATTTGATCAAATTTACTCTTCCAATTTAAATGTTTTACTGATAAATACTTGTTTTACTGATAAATACTGATATATATTTAAACTGCTGATGAACTGAGCAGAACTGAGTCAAGTCTGAGTTACTACGAGATACTACTTGAGCACTACTTGAGGCAGAACTCTGAATAAACGAGCGGGTTCCAGATCGGGCGAAAACCATAGCTCTTAACAAACATGAAAGTGCAGAAAGAAAGAAATGTTCATGTTATTGATATCAATGGCATATACAAATGGAAATATATAAATGAGCAGATTTAACAGAGCAAAACTAAGTCAATGAATAGATCTAGTGTACAGTGCAGTAGTAGATTTCTGAGCATTAGCATTTTCTGTGCCAAAAAGGTGTAAAGGCTTAGAATTGGCCCGAAAAAATTGAAATAATTTGTGTTTATCAGTTTTAATAAAAGAAGATTTGCCAATATATCAAGCCTAAAAAGCCCTTGTCATGCTTAAAATAAGAGAAACACATTTCTAACTTTAAATTAGAATCCTACTGCATTTGAAATAAGAACAAAACATACTTGTTCTATTGGCAAATCTAATTTTAAGGCAGTCAAAATATACATAAAGATAGATACTACTTAATTCAATCACTTTTAGATAGATATGAATCTGTTTTATTGCTTAACATTTCCGTGACTTGGCTGTGCGGCCTCATCTATTTAATGCCACACTGTGGACTATTCAAGACAAACCAATAACAATCAAGACACCGGAAAAGTCACATCCTGTACCTTTAAGAATAGTTTGATGTTTTTGGCAAATATATGGAAATGTAGATAAAATTGTAAATGTTGTTTTGAAGAAAGGCTAAATTTGAAGAAAAAAGATTACTAAAAATAAAAATGATAATAATAATAATCATCATCATCATAATAATAATCATCATAATAATCATAATAATAATTCAAATAAGGATAAAAGGGGATATTTCTGCATTATTTTTTATTTTTCACATTGGTCTGATAATGAAAGCTCAACTAACACGTTTAAAGACATGTTTTTAGCGCATTTATGTTGAAGTTTACATAATATTGTCTGACCATCGTTATCGGAATCCTCAAAAATGATTTATTCACCCCTCGATGTGTTCCATTGTTCGCGTTTACCGTTAAAACCTCTAGCTGGAACGCCACTCGCACCAATTCCCAGTCGACGAAATGCGCTCCAACGAATGTAAAGTGTTTATCTCCCCTCTTTTCTCAGCTCTTGGCGCGTTACATTCAGAAATAATGAACTGCTCAGCCCAAACTGCCTGCGCTTGTCATATCGGCCCTTTTGCCTCTTCGCTTTCCCCACATTTTTGCGCGACACATTTCAAACTCGCGGCGAAGACAGCGATCTGGCATTTGTCTCCGCGAGCAGCAGCGGCCAATTATGCCCCTCCTCGTCGTAAACCATCTGAAAACAATCTGCCCGGGCATTTCACTCGCGCCCTCTCGTTCCGTCACCACATTCACTCATAATTAGCTTGACGCGCGTCGTCGTGGCGCTAATAATACAACTGACTTATCAATTATTCAGGGCACAGGAACATGCGGACGACCAGACGGCTGCGCCGCAGAAATACTGGAGATCTAGCCTCCAATTTGGAATATTTGGATTTAATTGTGGTGTAGAATAGTTAAAGGGGCACTACGTAACTTTTCTGGTGGAGGTCACACGAGCGGCTTGTCTCCATGGCGATGTTATGTATTATGATGTGTGGCGTCAAACGTATCTATCTGGCATTTATTTCATTTTGAGGGTTTTTTATTGCTCCAAAATAACTTGCATTCTTTCTGTGAGCGATGTCGCCTCTCCACAGATCTGACCGGTAGCTTGGCCCGGCGTTCCCACTTGTTTCTATGGGGATGGTTGAGTTAAAGGACACATATTACGTGCTCTTCTCTGCTTTGGCATCCCATGTTTTAGAAGTTAAAAGAGCCAAAATCAAACAATAATATCTGATAAAACGTTTTAATTTAGTTACAAAATGTTTTAAAAATGTGCCACTTGTGTGTAAATTGTCCCTGCGTTTTCAATGGAATGTCGCTTATTGATGACATCACAGAGGCATTCTGTTCTCAGATCTACTTCCTGTCATTTTCAACTTATATTTTTATATTTTTCTTCACAAACTGCAACTTGACTGAAGTAAAACTATGATAAATATTTACCACAGGGACTAAACAATAAAACAAAGTCATAATTAGAAAAACATGTTCACAGTTTCTTGTATAAATGCAAGATGGATAGGTTTAATGCCATACTGCGGAACACTTATAACACTTCCACGGAGACAAGGAAGTGGCAGACTCCACCAGCTTTATCCAGCTCTTCAGTTCTTGCAGCGATGCTGTTTTTTTCTCCTGTTTTCTCGCTGCTCGTCGTGGTTTAAAATGGAACTTGCCAAAGCCAATTAGGAGCATAATGTTCACGTGCATTCAGCACATGGTCTGCTGTGAAAGCAGCACATCTACAGATAACGAGGAGCATCTTCCAGCCGTCGCCCCATTTTCATGTCAATCTTTTTATCGTCTTGTTTATCGGCATGTTTTTCAAGTATACTCAGAAAACGTTTATCCTAAATTGTCTCTGGAAAGTTTCATATTTTACAAAATAGTAAAATATTATCATTATTTTGCTGTAACAAGTACAATATATGTAAAGATAAAGCTCTGGTCCTGGTCCTGGTTAGATCCCGATTTAGTTCTGATGAAGACTTTTAGTTCAGTACTGTTCAAGTCCTGATTTAGTCCTGGTTTAGTCCTGGTTTAGTCCTGGTTTAGTCCTGATTTAGTCCTGGTTTAGTCCTGGTTTAGTCCTGGTTTAGTCCTGGTCTTGTCCAGATTTAGTGCCAAAATGAATCTCCAAATTCCAATATATTTTTTCTGTTTTATCTCTACTATTACTGTATATTTTCTAGACTAACAAACTAATGATATCGCACATTGAGATTTTTAAACTATATTAACAACCAAGTAAAGGTTGAAAAATGGTGACAAAATATATTTACAAATATAGTCAGTGTATTATGAATGAAATGTTATTTATTTAAAAAACAAATGTATATGTTTTAGAGTCTGTACCGATCTTGATTATCAAAATGATGTTCTGCTTAATTTTTGTAGTCGACTCTTTTTATAGTCGACATCCATTAGTCAAGTAAAAGTATTTCACGGTGACTTTTCCAGCACGAGCTGTGTCTGTATCGCCTCGACTGACCTTTTTGTTGTGTTGTTATTTTGCAGAGCCGGAGGAGGAGCCACGAGAGATCCTCAACAACACCATCCCTGAGGGTAAAGACTTTCTGTTTTTCTATAAAGGATTTCTGCACAAACAAATGCAGAGGTGCACTAGTTAGCTCTCACAAACCCTTTGGGACGTCATTCACAGCCCGGGTTTTTTTGTGCATGTACAAAGCTTCAACAAATATCACAATCATTGATTTATATAGTGCATTTTTACGACACTAAAGCTTTTTTCAAATGGGGAATTACCAAAAAGGCCTGTAGTTATAGAGATATCAACCATAAACAAGGTCAAAACATCTGTAGTAGCAGTAGCAGCAGTAGTAGTACTAGTAGTAGTGGTAATCGTAGTGGTAGTATTAGTAGTAGAAGTAGTAGTAGCAACTGTAACTATCTTGTGTTTTGTTTAGTGAAGTACGTGGGCGGTTACCATGGCCTGTTGTCGGGGGTGACGGTGCGTCCGGGCAGCGTGGAGCCTCACAGTGTGGTGGAGTGTCTGTACGCCTGCAGGGAGGGGCTCGACTTCGGAGACTTGGAGACCCTCGGCTCCGGCATGAAGGTGAGAGTCGAGTCTGGGGAGGTGTTGTTTACATACGTAACTCCTTATTTGGGCATGTTTTATAGTAGGTTAATTTTCCCATTCGTTTTCCCCATAGACTTTTCAAATATTAAGAGTTTAAAGGTAAAAGGAGGCCAACCATTAAACCATTCAAATGATATGAAACCTACTTTTGAAAAAACATGCTTTCTTACTGTAAGTGAGGTCGCCCCTGCACAGATCTGCCCTGTAACACCTGCTTGTCTCTATGGAGATGGATAAGTCGCCCAGGCTGGTTGTCATGCAGTAATATACTCTTCTTCACATCAGTGTTTGAAATGAGCTCTCTCTAGTTCTGGATAATCACTAAATGCCCCTTGTGTTTGGGCAGGTGCACGTGAACCCGAGTCAGTCTGTGCTGGTGCTGGAGGGGGACGACATCGAGAGCTTTAACCGCGCCGTGCAGCAGGTCACCTACAGGAACTCTCTGCGGTTTGCCACACCCGGAGTACGACCCCTCAAGCTCACCACCTCGCTCAGGTGAAACAGACTTTTGTAGAAATAATGATGATGTTCGGCTACTGCCCAGTTTAATAGCTTCTTTGGACTGTGGGCGGAGTTTAAGTGTCATAAATGTATATTCCTTATTCATTATAATCACTATAATTATTTAGCTAAATGTTGTGTGTGTGATATACTGTATGTACAAAGAGTGAGACAACATTAGACACAAAGAAGTTCATTTGGTGTTCCAAAATTATGATCAAATACATTTTCTTTTAAACAAAAATGGTATTAAAACGGATGATCTGTTTGGTCGAAGTGATTTGTTCAATTCAGTCAGACTTCGCCGAGGCGTCTCAATACAACAAATATGTCAGTGTTGGCCACGCCCATAGATTATAGTGAGTTAGACTGTGGACATTGATCACTCGCACAGATAAGACAGAATATCTTATCTGGGTTCATTCAGACACCAGCCAAAGTCGCCTTTAAGAGAGATAAGTGTCATTCAAGTTTTTCAGTTTGGCTAAACGTCATGACCATCAGATTGATATTGTGTGTTTAAAGGACGATGCATTTCTGGTAGGGGGGGTTCACCACCTCCTTGTTTCCATGGAGATGTTATTTCTTTGCCTGGAATGTTGTTATAAAGCATATTTATCTAGAATATATTTCGTTTTGTTACATTTTTACTTACATTTTACAGGTTGCGGACCCTCTCTAGAAACATCATGCAGTGCACCTTTAAGATACATAAAAATGAGTCTAATAAAGTCGCAGTTTTCTTCTCGAACATGGTTTGTGACTTGGAGAGAGCGCGCCCTGCAGAAACGTGCGCTCTCTCTCTCTCTCTCTCTCTCTTTCCGGGTCAGCGCGCAGCCATTGCTTAACAACTGTGAATTTGCACGTGGCTTTAGCAGTCACTTTTAGCCGATAAAATATTGATTCACCTTTGGAAGTACAATCCACAGCGTACCGTACGTGTGGCGAGCTTGTACTTTCACCCAAACCGGCTGCCAAGAATAACACATGCATTTTTAACCAGCTCAGACAGATACAGCATGCTTTGTTTTCAATTAAATGCCGGAAATCCTCTCATGCCAGATACTTCTTTTTTAAACAGTTAATATTCTTCTTTTTCTTGCGTACTTCGGCTTGTCTTTTTTGACACAATTCAAGGTCGTGTGCTTTTCCCCCCGCTCGGTTCGGTCTGGAGTCTCTGTCAGGTTTGGATTGCACGTGGAGATTAGAGTGATTTGAGGAGTTGCCCAGATGGTGGAAACAGCAGGCTCCTGCAGACGCCACCACAAGCAGCTGCCGCCTCAGACTCTGCACGTTTGACAGACGCCATTGTAGAAGTGCCCCCGCCGCCCTTTTCCCTCCGCGGCAAAATCAATATTAAAGCTGGATTCAAAACGTACTTGAGCACGTATTGATAACACTGCATTTCGCTTCTCGTCGTATCAAGATCTGTACCGAGCCTTTTTGTGTTTTATCATTTTATAGAAAAACAAATGAAAAGACAAAGACGGCTGTAGCGTGCACAAATCCTATTCAATTATGGCTCATGTCCCATTTGTTCCACTGTGTGTCGAATTTGTCCGGTTGTTAAGAGTCGAAGAACTTTAAAAAAATATATATAAATATACATATCAGACTTATCGTGTTTCTGTTGTGTTGAAAGTGAAGGCCTTGACAACACACAGTAGTGAGCAGGCCACAGATTGTACTGCATTTTTAACGCCGCGTGGACAAAATAAAGTTCCCTAAAAGCACACAAATAAGGAACAATTCATTCTGTGACTATGCTTTAGAATGAACCACAAAAGAAGAACAAGAAATATCACTTTATTCTCCAGATTAGAAGATTACACTAGACGTTTCCGGGGCTGCAATGATGAATCGACTAACCGTGACAAGTCGAGTGGAAAACATAATCATAGTCATGTTTTGATCATCGTAATCTGGACTATACAGACTCTAAAGCGCATACGAATGGCTCTTTTTCAAACATAGACAGCAGTATTATGAAATAAAAATGTCAAAAAGAATAAACAATGTTCTAATTCGTATTAATAATACACTTTGTTGATTAATATTCTCTATCTAGAAGCCGTCAGTCGCCATATTTCACTTTATTTGGTTGAAATATTACTGATAAACATGCCGCTCTTAAAAGAGTCAGGGTCAAAAATAAGAATAATCCCTGGTTCTGTCCAGACATCGCTGCATTATCTGGAGAACGTGACAGGGCCTGGGCAGAAGCCACGGCAACCAAATCAGCAGCAGATCGGCAACAATAAATATGTCTCTACTGTTCCTAAAGCCAAAACATCTTTCTAAGTCAAAGCTTTCATGGAATCACAGGGCAATTCTGCTCAATTTTGGCAAAGAGCTAAATCCTTATCACACAATTCTACTCCCTCTTTACCAATGAAATGATTAAAGATTCAATCTGCTTGACGGCATTAGAAGATATTTGTGATGTGTTTAATAGGCACTTTGCTGACTCTTGAAATATTATTGATGCTGCTGCTCCAGTGACCCAAATACATGAGAATGATCAAGTATTTCCCTTAAGCCCTTTACACAGTATGAAGTATTACATATGTTGCTCTCTACAGATCCAAAAAGTCCCCTGGAGCTGACACCCTCGAGCCTACAGTACTTTTGTTATCAGCCCCACTAATAGTACATTGTTTAACTCATGTTTTTAATCTCACAATTCAAACTGAAAGTATTCGATTACTGTGGAAAACTGCTTTTGTTCTCCCTTTGCACAAAGGAGGCCCGAAAAACGGATATGAATCATTTCCGTCCAATCTCAAAACTAACATGTCCAACAAAAGTCTTGGAGAAGCTAATAAGTAACCAGGTGCGTGCTTTCTTCACCAAATATTCCACCTCCACCAGTTTAGACCAGCACAGCACGATCACAGCGGCTGCCAAAGTTAGAGATGATACTGCTCTTGCGTTGGACAGCCACGAGGAACGTGCTGCTGGTTTTGTGGATCTGTCAAAGGCCTTTGGTTCAGCAGATCACTGTGTTCTCTTGGAGCGTCTGGATGCCGTTGGGTTTGATGCCAATTCTGAAAAATGGTTTGCAGATTACCTCACAAATAGAGCTCAAAGTGTTTCTGCTGATGGCTTTCAATCTAAAGGTTGAACTCTAAGGTTCAGCTCCAAGGGTCAGCTCCAAGGTTCAGCTCCAAGGTTCAGCTCCAAGGTTCAGCTCTAAGGTTCAGCTCTAAGGTTCAGCTCTAAGGTTCAGCTCTAAGGTTCAGCTCCAAGGTTCAGCTCCAAGGTTCAGCTCCAAGGTTCAGCTTCAGCCAAGGTTCAGCGTCTAAGGTTCAGCTCTAAGGTTCAGCTTCTAAGGTTCAGCTCTAAGGTTCAGCTCCAAGGTAAGGTTCAGCTCTAAGGTTCAGCTCTAAGGTTCAGCTCTAAGGTTCAGCTCAGGTTCAGCTCCAAGGTTCAGCTCTAAGGTTCAGCTCTAAGTTCACTAAGGTCAGCTCTAAGTTCAGCTCTAAGGTTTCAGCTCTAAGGTTCAGCAAGGTTCAGCTCAAGGTTCAGCTCTAAGGTTCAGCTCTAAGGTTCAGCTCTAAGGTTCAGCTCTAAGGTTCAGCTCTAAGGTTCAGCTCTAAGGTTCAGCTCCAAGGTTCAGCTCTCAGGTTCAGCTCTAAGGTTCAGCTCCAAGGTTCAGATCTAAGGTTCAGCTCTAAGGTTCAGCTCTAAGGTTCAGCTCCAAGGTTCAGATCTAAGGTTCAGCTCTAAGGTTCAGCTCTAAGGTTCAGCTCTAAGGTTCAGCTCTAAGGTTCATTACAGGAGAAGGATACAGAACTCACCATTGTGATTCTATTCTGAAGTAGAATGGGATCATTGGATGCACGAAGAGAAGAGAACATCACTGCCTTGTTTGTGTGTAAAGCTCTAGTTTGGCATTTTCCCTGATTGTGTATCAAGTTTATTGCAGATCAGATCAAGTGTTCACCGTTTGAATCCCATCATTTTAACACAGAGACAGGAGAAAATGCTTTCAGAAACCTTGCTCCCTCCTGTGGAACAAATTACAATTTAAATGAAATCATTTTCTGCCTTTTAATGATTTTAAAGCACTGGTCTGGGACCACCCGCAGTGCAGGTGCTCTTGTTTTATATCATTTGATCTCTTATGTATATGTATGCATGTATAAATGTGTTTTTATGTATTGGTTAATTTTATTGAATGTTTTATTTGAGTTTTAGTATCCTGTGTTTGTTTGTTGTTTATTTTGTGTTGTGTTTTAACAGGGACCCATGAAAAAGAGAACTTTTCTCAGTGGGTTTTCCCTGTATACATAAATAAAATCAATGAATGAAAATGAATATTGAGTGTTTTAAAAGTCCCAGTGTTCAATGGACATAATTGTTAACTGATGACCACTCGAATACTAAAATAATCATTAGTTGCAGCAGAGGTTTCTTTTTGTTTTATTTTTGATCGGCTCTTTTTGAGGTCATTTTTAATTGTTTTAATTAGAGACATTATACTCTTAGTCTTATTTTACAAATTCAAAACAACAATTGAGATATTATATTGTTTTTTTTCGGGGTAAATCAGCAGATGTTGTTCTCAAATGTGATGGTGTGATGTGTTCTCCTGCAGATGCTTCAATGAGGAGAGCTGCCTGTCCCTGAAGCAGCTGGAGGGTTACCTGGTGGTGCTCCAGCCCGATGCCCCTCAGATCTCTCTGTCGGGGGTCGGGCCTCACCTGGCTCGCCCCGCACCAGAGTTTGAGAGCCCCCGCGGAGTGCCCCTTTTCCCCGAGCTAAGAATCGTCTGCTCGCTCTCTCACGCTGTCAACACGGCTGCACAGGGGATGGAGGGAGGAGGTGAGACCATTCACACATGCACCGCCCCTCGTTCTCCCCCCAACACCGTCCTGTGAGCCACGTGGGGCGTGATCAGCTGACCGCCGCTCTTATTATTCCATCTCTAAGTCAACAGCGTGAATGCCACACTCACGCTCACTCCCCCTGGTGCTGTACGCGAGGGTCTTCATGCACCGTGAGAGTGATGTTTGATGTTGAAATCCTGAACCGTGCAGTCATATTTAGATTTGGATTTAGATACACAAAATACCGGAAATGTAACCTCTTTTTAAAATGTTGAGATGAGGACCTCCACACGCAGGAGTACCCTCTTACCACAGGCTAAATCTTCTTAACATTCATGGCTTTAGATCAGGCTTCCAAATCTCAAATTGTGCCTGGTCAGATGTTTCCTAAACTCAGGCTCGAGTACACGCCATGTCCTGAGATGAACACAATTACACAGATTTCATTCATTTGGACATTTGTTTTGGCAGTTTATTCAAGCCGTGCTTATTGTCACTAATGATGTGTAATTCTTAATCAGAGCGAGCGTTAATTTATCTGTGATCGTCAAGTGTCGTCACGTTCTCATCAAGATCCTGCCCACTCTCGTCTCTCTCTCTTCTTTTATTTCTCTCACTCTCACTCTCATCTCCCTTTTCTCTTCTCCTCTCCCTCTCGTCCTTCTCTCTCTTCTCTCCCTCTCCTCTTACTCTTCTCTCTCCTCTTCTCTCTCCTCTTCTCTCTCCCCCCTCCCTCTCCTCTCACCCTTCTCTCTCTTCTCCTCTCTCCTCTCTCTCCCTCTCTCCTTCTCTCTCTCCTTCCCTCTCCTCTTACTCTTCCTCTCTCTCTCTTCTCTCTCTCTCCCCTCCCTCTCCTCTCCTCCTCTCTCTCTCTCTCTCTCTTCTCTCTCTCTTTCTCTCTCTCTTCTCCCTCTCTCTCTCCCTTCCCCCTCCTTCCCCCGTCTCTCTCTTCTCTTCTCTCTATCCTCCCCTCTCCTCTCACCCTTCTCTCTCCTCTTCCCTTCTCTTCCCTCCCTCCCTCTCCTCTCTCTTCTCTCTCTCATCTCCCTCTCTTCTCTTTCTTCCCTCTCCTCGCCTCCTTCTCCCTCTCCTCTCACCCTTCCTCTCCCTTCTCTCTCTCCCTCTCCTCCCCCTCTCTCTTCTCTCTTCTCATCTCCCTCTTTCTCTCTCTCTCTTCCTCTTCCTCCCCTCCCTCTCTCTTACCCTTCTCTCTCCTCTTCTCTTTCTCTCTCTTCTCCCTCTCATCTCCCTCTCATCTCTCTCTTCCTCTCCTCTCCCCTTCTCTCTCTTCCACCTCTCCCTTCTCTCTACCTTCTCTCTCTCATCTCCCTCCTCTTCCTCTCTCTCTCTCCTCTCTCCTCTTCCTTCTCTTCCTCCCCTCCTTCCTTCTCACTTCTCTCTCCTCTTCCCTCCTCTCCTTCCTTCTCTTCTCTCTCTTCACCTCCTCTCCATTCTCTTCTTCTTTCCCCTTCTCCTTTCCCTCCTTCTCCTTCTCCCACCTTCCTCTCCTCTCCTCTCACCTCTACCTTCTCCCTCTCTTCTCCTCCTCTTCTCTCTCTTCTCCCTCTCCTCTCCTCTCTTCTCTCTCTTCTCTTTCTCACAGCTCTTCATGTCCGACGCTTGTGGCACACACTGGACGGCTGTGAGGTGCAGCCTTGGGGGAGGAACTTAACCCAGAGAGGGAGGAGCTTCTGGTGGACATGGACGTGGTGCGTGTGAGCGAGGGCTGGAGATCATCACACTACGGCCTACATCGCCATCACAGGTAAACTGTAACTATGTTAACTAGTGTAGCTAATGAAACTAATGTATCTTGTGTAACTAAGTAACTAATGTAACTTGTGTAACTAATGTAACTTGTGTAACTTTGTTGCTAATGTAAATAATGTAGCTAATTCAGCTTGTGTAACTATGTAACTTGTGAACTATTGGAACATAGTGTAACTGATGTAACTAATGTAGCTAGTGTAACTAATGTTACTAATGGAACTAGGGGAACTAATTTAGCTAGTGTAACTAATGGAACTGGTGGAACATGAAACTAGTGTACTAATGTAACTAATGTAGCTAGTGTAACTAATGTTACTAATGTAGCGAAAGAAACCAAGTATAAGATAAGATAGATCACCTTTATTTGTCCCAAAATGGGGAAATTCCACTGTTGCAACAAAGGGTACAGAAAGCAGATTAGGCCAGAATAATAATAAAAACAAATAGCTTCAGAAAATAAAACTATTACAAATCTTAATAATAATAATATCACTACTTATTTACAGCTGTCATATGACAGAAAATATTGCCAGTGCACTAGCGTAACTAATGTAACTAGTGTAACTAATGTAATGTGTAGTTACTGAAACGATGTAGCTAATGAAAACTAATGTAGCTAATGAAACTAATGTAGCTAATGAACTAATGTAGCTCATGAAACTAATGTAGCTCTGAAACTAATGTAAGCTCATAAAAAATGTAGCTAATGAAACGAATGTAGCTCATGAAACTAATGTAGCTCATGAAACTAATGTAGTAATGAAAACTAAGTAGCTACTGAAAACTAATGTAGCTAATGAAACTAATGTAGCTACTGAACTAGTGTAGCTAATGAAACTATGTAGCTCATGAAACTAATGTAGCTAATGAAACTAATTTAAAACTTAATGTAGCTAATGAAACTAATGTAGCTCATGAAACTAATGTAGCTAATGAACTAATGTAGCTACTGAACTAGTGTAGCTAATGAAACTAATGTAGCTCATGAAACTAATGTAGCTCATGAACTAATGTAGCTCACTGAAACTAATGTAGCTAATGAAACTATGTAGCTATGAAACTAAGTGTAAGCTACTGAAACCAATGTAGCTACTGAACTAATCTAATGTAGCTAATGAAACTAATGTAGCTCATGAAACTAATGTAGCTCATGAAACTAATGTAGCTAATGAAACTAATGTAGCTCATGAAACTAATGTAGCTCATGAAACTAATGTAGCTACTGAAACTAATGTAGCTAGTGAAACTAATGTAGCTCATGATACTAATGTAGCTAATGAAACTAATGTAACTAATGAAACTAATGTAGCTCATGAAACTAATGTAGCTACTGAAACTAATGTAGCTACTGAAACTAATGTAGCTCATGAAACTAATGTAGCTACTGAAACGAATGTAGCTAATGAAACTAATGTAGCTCATGAAACTAATGTAGCTAAGGAAACTAATGTAGCTAAGGAAACTAATGTAGCTCATGAAACTAATGTAGCTCATGAAACTAATGTAGCTCATGAAACTAATGTAGCTAATGAAACTAATGAAACTAATGTAGCTCATGAAACTAAGGTAGCTAATGAAACTAATGTAGCTAATGAAACTAATGAAACTAATGAAACTAATGTAGCTCATGAAACTAAGGTAGCTAATGAAACTAATGTAGCTCATGAAACTAATGTAGCTAATGAAACTAATGAAACTAATGAAACTAATGTAGCTCATGAAACTAAGGTAGCTAATGAAACTAATGTAGCTAATGAAACTAATGTAGCTACTGAAACTAATGTAGCTCATGAAACTAATGAAACTAATGAAACTAATGAAGCTAAGGTAACTATGGTTCTGTGACTCACGGATGATTACCAGAGGACACGGCTGTGGTCGATTAAAGACATTCTTCCAAAGACATGAGCTCTCACAATATGATCGGACCATTCATCTGATGATTTCCCTTGTGCTGTAAACAAATCCGATCTAATTATTGGGTTATCTGATTTACCTTGTTATCTGATTTATTTTACCAGTTACCTCGCCCCATGTCTTCTTTCTGCTGTAGTGCAGAAACAAACATTATTACATTATTTTCCCCTTCTTTTCTGTTCTTGTTGAACATATCTTCATGTTGTGTCCTGCACAGGAGCCGAGTCCATCTCCGTGTATGAAGATGTCCTTCGCTCAGTCAGATATCGTCTGGCCAAAGGCTCCGCTCGCTTTGAGAGGCGTTTCCGTTTGTCCTGCTCCGAGATGAACGGCCGATACACCAGCAATGAACTGACTCTGGAGGTGAGAAGTAACATCATTTATACAGGACACAATAAGATACCGTCCCAGCCATATCAAATACAGACACCTATAAAACTTTGGAAACAAAGCCGTTTCAATGGGGAATTTGTGATTATGATAAAATATCATAAAATGTCAAGAATGAATGTAATTTTGGCAAAGGAAAACTGCTCAGATACATCAGAGCACGCAACAATAACCCCACAATGGTTTTTCATTTAGTCTTCACAAATTATTATTAGAAATCATTGAAATTCTTACCATTACGATCTGATTCCAGTTAATCTTTGAAAACACAATACGGTATTTACTTTAGCTTCGTTCCAGAATTGTGAAAGGGTCTGTCGTTGTGAAGATCCTGTCGCTCACTCCTCTTCTGATTCTGATTCTGATTCTTGTGTCCTCAGGTGAACTTCCTGCACTCGCTGGACAGCCTGTACCACCCGTCTCACCTCCTGGCCTCGCAGCAGCAGTTCCTCCACCCGTCACATCACGCGGGGGAACTGAGCGGGCACACTCTACCCAGCCCGCACCGCAACTCAGGTGAAGTCCTGTCAGAAACGTACACCGTTTAAAGAGGACGCACTGTCCAAAAACAACTTTAATGAGGTTTAAACCTTGTTACGACAGCGTTTCCTCTTCGTTAGTTTACTCAAAGTTATATTTTGATGGGTTTATGCATGTTTGAATAATCCTGTTTCGTCCTGTTTTCACCTACCCCCTTGCCACGCCCACATCCCCGTACTTTTCCGCAATTATTTGAAAAAAGCGAGACCCAGAGTGACACGTGCCGGGTTTTAAAATGTCACGTAACCACTTTTCGAGAATAGAAACACGTAAATGACAGTCCGCTGCTCGTTACGGTGAAATGTCACGGTGAAGAGGCGGGGCTTAGCATTTCTGCAGTTTCGAACAGGAAGTCGATGGATCTGTATCTGTTACGAAGCGGTTTTACGTCATTATTGCTGTTTACAATGAACAAAATGTAAAATAACGTTCTACTTACGTTATCCTTCAATACAAAGAAGCTTGAAAAAAGCTAAATATGTCATTTTTACTGAATTGACAAAGCCTCTAAAATGTAAAAAAAAATCTGTTTTCGTCTGAGGTTTGGTGCTTTTTATCTTGCACGGACGACTGAGTGCAGAAAACTTTAGCATTTTAACTAGCGAAGGGTGCATGTTGGACTAATTGTGCCATCAGATAACTAGAACAACACAATAAAACAATGGTTAGTAAAAGTTAATCAATGGGTAACTTTGCCTCTCTTCAGTGGTCCCGGGCGCAGCCACCGTCATCATCATGGTGTGCGTGGGCTTCCTGGTCGTCATGGTGATCCTGGGCGTTTTCCGGATCCGCTCCATCCATCGCCGCGGTGAGGGCAGCAGAGGCGGCGCCAAGGAGGGGAGCGGCCAATGGGACGACTCCGCGCTCACCATCATCGTCAACCCCATGGAGGTAAAAGGGAGTCACTGAAGCGAGTTGAAAATGAGATCAAAATATACTCAAATCACCTCACCCCCCCCGCACAGTCCTACGAGTCTCGCATGGGCGTCGCCGCGGACACGGAGGGCGAGGGCGAGGAGGAGGAGGAGGAAGAGGAGGCGCCCGAGTCTCCGGACGAGGCCAGCGACGACCAGAGAATCATCATCAAGAAGGAGGGACGAGACAGCAACGCGCGCCGCTACTAAAAAAAAACAAAAAAAAACCACACACGTGTATTTATCTGCACCAGTTACCATGGAAACCACATACCGGCTTAACCGAGCACACACACTCAAAACACAGAGCAGAGGTGGGCGATATGGACAGAACGCGCCGGAATGACTCGAATTCAGAAGACCGTTGTTTTCACTTGTTTAGATTTATTCACGTATACTTTTCCGTCTGGTTTCGGTACATTTTATTCTGTCTGTCAATGGAATAAGTACTCTTTTTATGATTTTACGTAAACAAAATTCGCAGAAATATACAACCTTTTTTGATTATATTGCCTTGAAATAGGTGTTTTAAAAGATGTTCCATGAAACTAGTCAAACAAACTTCAAAAATTTCATAAATCTGACGAAGAAAGCTGACTTTGACGGCATTTCTACTAAATAAACGCTACGATTATGAAGCTTATTTAAAGAGAGAATATTTCACTTATTTCAAGGACATTTTTGCCTAAAACAAGTGTATATTTTCTAGTCATTAGCAGGTGTAATTCTGCAGTGTTATAAATGAAAAATGTAAACAAGTTCAAGCCATTTTTGCTATTTAAAATACCAACGCAATGAAATACGCTGAGGCTAATTTGCAAAAGGAACATAAAATACATCTCCAAAGTGTTTTTTTTATTTCATTTTAACATCACGTACCAAACACTGTATCGCCCACCTCAGTTCACACACGTTGAGAAACATCTATTATAAGGAATGTACGCTTTCAGACACTTCGCACAACACCTTCACGTCTAATATAATGCCATTTGTGACCTACAGCCAAACAATGGGCTCTTGTCTCCACCTTATTGTTGAATGGCACAATGTATACAGTCAATGTAACCACCTGATGAAAAAAAAAAACAAAAAAAAACAAAAAAAACAACACAAACCACACTGCGAGGAGTGAATGTCAAGGTCAAAATGGCACGAATTCAGAATGTTACGCACGGTACTCGTTTGGCAGTTTTCCGGGACATTTTTGACTGGTTTCGAGCTTAATTCAGCTGAAAATACGTTTATAAAATGTCCCAAAAAGGTTAAGAACATAAATATGCCCTGTTTCAAATCACACATTGTTTTACCGTGAAATGAGAAGCGCTGTTTCGTTGCGTAATTATGTCTCGTCACGTAAATGCGTCTGAACTTGTCAAATCGACTCCAGACTTCTGAATTCGAGTCATTTGAACTGGTTTAAGGTGTTATTTCTTGCAGTGGCAGAAACGTAATGTAAACGCACCAGTGCTAAATCACAATGTGTTTGTACAGTGTAACGCCGGTCGAATGACAGTGAACTTCATTAAGACCACCTTGTTTTCTCCTTTTCTTTTCGTTTTTGTTTTGTATCACGTCACCGAACGAAGAAGAATTAGAAAATCAGTCGGCCCCAGAACTCGCCGGCCTCGCGCTGCCGTTGTTCTCGCGCAAGTCTTCGGCCCGGGCCCGGCGTCCGTCTTCCGGTGGGACGGACCAGAGCCGGGCACGAGCTCGCCTCCCATTTCTCAACACGTCCCTCCGCGTTTATCTGATGAAACCTGCAAAATGTGGCCGCCGCGAATGTTAACTAGGAATGTGAGGACTGCGCCGGGACTTAGGTCTAGACTAGGACTAAAACAGGTCTGCGCTAGGACTAAAACAGGTCTGCGCTAGGACTAAAAGAGGTCTGCGCTAGGACTAAAAGAGCAGTTCCCTAGACTAAAAGAGGTCTCCACTAGGACTAAAAAGAGGTCGGCGCTAGGACTAAAACAGGTCTACACTAGGACTAACAGTCTGCGCTAGGACTAAAAGAGTCTCGCTAGGCTAAAACAGGCTGCGCTAGGACTAAACAGGTCTGCGCTAGACAAAAGAGGGTCTCGGTAGACTAAAACAGGTCTCGCTAGGACTAAAACAGTCTGCGCTAGGACTAAAAGAGGTCTGGCGCTAGGACTAAAAGAGCTGGTCTGCTGCTAGGACTAAAGAGGGTCTGCGCGGTAGACTAGGAAACAGGTCTGCGCTAGACTAAAAGAGGTCTATTTCAGGCAACAACAACAAACAGCCGGGCCTAAATATTGACCAAACCAGGACAAAACTAAACCAAATTAAAATCAGGTCTAACCAAAGACGACTCAAGACCAAACCAGGTCTAGACTTGGACTAACTTAAGTCCTAACCAGAACCTGCATCAGATCTAAACTAGACTAAACCTGTTCTGAACTTGGACCCGCCGAATGAAACTGGTCAAGACTTTACCAAAGCTGAACCAGGTCTAACACTGACAGGCATGAATTAGGACCTAGCTGACTACTAAACCAGGACTAAACCAGGACTAACAGACTAACCAGGACTAAACCTGACCGAACCAGGACTAAACCAAAACTAAGCCAGACCAAACCAGACCAAACCAAGACTAAATCAAGATTAAATCAAGACTAACCAGGACTAACCAGGACTAAACTATGAGCAAACCAAGACCAAAACTGGACCGACCAGGACAAACCAGACCAAACCAAGACTAAGCCCGACCAAACCAAGACTAAGCCCGGGCTGAACTGGACCAAACCAAAACTAAACCAGGACTAAACAGGACCAAACCAAGATTAAATCAAGACTTAACCATGACTAAACCAGACTAAACCAGGACTAAACTAGGACCAAACCAAGAACCAAACCAAGATTAAATCAAGATTAACCAGGACTAAATCAAGACTAAACCAGACTAAATCAAGACTGAACCAGGACTAAACAGACTAACCAGGACTGGACCAGGACTGAACAGGACTGAACAGGACTAAACCAGGACTGAACCAGACTACAGACTGAACCAGGACTAAAAGACTGAACTAGACTGGACCAGACTGAACCAGGACTGAACAGGACTGAAACAGGACTGAACAGGACTGAACTAGGACTGGACTAGGACTAACCAGACTGAACAGACTCAAACGGACTGAACAGGACTGAACAGGACTGAACCAGAACTGAACAGGACTGAACAGGACTTGACAGGACTAACCGACTGAACAGACTGAACAGGACTAACAGGACTGAACTAGGACTGAACCTGACTGAACCTGGACTGACCAGGACTGAACAGGACTAAACAGGACTGAACCAGGACTGGACCAGGACTGAACAGGACTAAGGTGGCTCGTGTAACACGGCCGTGCTGTTGAAACTCTGCGTACAGCCCTGATGAAATGATGGCGACATTATTGCAGGTCACCAAAGGATAAACTTCTGCTTTTAGTCAACTCTTGCTCCGCGCGCGCCATTAGCCTTTGACACTCTTGTCGGAAAAGGCTTTTGCCAATTACGCTCCGCCGCCGAAAGAACCTTCTGACTCCTCACAAATGACCAGTGGATTGTTTCTGACCCAGACTACTACTGCACACAACTCTCAAATGTACTGCGACACACACCGCAAAGAACAACGTTAAAATGAGAGAGTATAAATCCTGAATTAAGATGTTGAGTAGTTTTCAAAGTTACATTCATTACGTGTAATATAATTCATCCTTTCATTTTGTTGACTTTAAATAGCAATTAAATCATCTTTCCATGTAATTCTTTTATGTGAGCCAAAGCAAATATTTAAGTGCATCTTACTCAAAAAATATCCTTCCAAGTAACATAAATAAATATATCCAGATGGAAAAACAATGATGAGATAATACTTTAGCAAAGTCGACATGTCATTTTTTTTTTCTGATTAATTTACAGATAATTTGCCTTAAAACATGAAAAACCAATTCAAACCAGTGTAAATAATCAGTAAATGCATCTAAATTTGTGAAAAAAAAACAACAACACTTCAAATCCAGTGAAACGTGTAAAATTCAGGTGTTTTTTGTTTTTAGCTGAAGTGGTTTGTTGTCGCGACGCACACCCCTGCGCTACGTGTCCCCTTGTTTCCAGAATGTAGGCTCAGCTCGGCAGTCCTGATGTATTGTATGAATTTTATGTACATAGAACGATGAATATTATATAATGTTATTATTACACTACTATTGTTGCGGACAGTCTGTATACTCCATCTGCACAATTTAAAAAAAGCAGTTTATATTTTATATTTTGTCCATCAGCTGAATCCATGGTAATAGCATCGGTAAAAAAGTATATGATAAAAATACTAATAGTAGTAGTGACGAGGCCCGACATCTCCGACTGTGCGAGTGTCGCCTGATTATTATGTGTAATATTGTTGTAAATTTAAGAATACCTGAAACACAAACGATGAAAACTGGCACTTGCTGTGACGCCTAGGCAACTGTACATCACACGTGGTCCATCGTTCCATCTTTTCAGGTGATATCTGGAGCTGTATTTAACATTTTATGACGCGTTTTATTTACGCAGAATCGAAAACCTTTTTGTTATGAGAATGAAAAACGATGTGCTCCTCACTCCCTCCCCCCCCCCTCTCAACCCCACCTCTCCACCCCCCCTCTCCACCCCACCTCTCCCTCTGTGTCTCTTGCTGTTACGTCTCAATGTGCAGTGCTAAAGCCTGTTGTTTTTTCTGAGTGTGACGTGAAGAGGGAACAAAAACATTGCATCGACGAATAAGACTTGTATCCGCGATTGCTGCGTTACTGTCGGGAGTACTGCGTTACTACCGGGATTACCGCGTTACTGTCGGGACGTGGAGTGGGTGCAGTGGTGACGGACGATGCTGACCAATTGTTGTTGATGATGAAGAACTGTCAAAACATTACGAAATTCATAATAAAATCACTATACGACGTCTCGCTTTCTTTCATTTGCTTTTTTTGGGTTGTTTTAGTGAAGCGGAAAAGCCTTAATCAGGGGGTTGTTTTGACTTTTCAGATAATGTGACCATGTTCTACTGTTTTCCTTGTTATTACATAGTTACTACACACTTGAGTTGAATAGTCGGGTTCATATCACGCCACAAATACATAATGTCACCTCGGTTAGTTAAACAGTATGCGTTGAGGCCTTGCAGGATGTTGTGATGCATCAGAAATGGAAAGTCAATCAAAGTAAAAGCTGTAGGTCGAAATATGCCAGTGCCTTCGTTTACACTGCTGTGGCCCTTTTGCACCATCTAGTGGCGAATAGTAAAAGTGGTCGCAGCTTGTGTTTACGCTGAGGACACGTGACCAGTGGTGGAAAAAGTACTCAATTTTGTTATTTAAGTGACTAAATTGTAAAAGTATTACATGTAAAAAATTACCTAAGTAAAAGTTTCGAAGTACCTGTTTTAAATTGTACTTTTAGAGTAAAAAGTACCAGTAAATGTATTTTGAGAACTATTAAAGGGTGAAAAGTCAAGCTCTGGTTAAAAAAAAATAAAAAAAAATAAAAGCAGATTTTTGTTCAACAGAAACGAGTGAATCGATTTCCTAATTTTTCTAGCTGTTCTGATTTTTGAATATATAAATGTTTTTATATAGGTTTGCTCGGCCATTTCAGGTGGTCTAAAACAGTCATGAAAAGTACTTTTACTTTTTAGTTCTGTGAAAAAATGTACTGGAGTAGAAAGTACAGATACTTGATCTCAAATGTAGTGAAGTAAAAGGAGCATCCTTTGTAAAACGTACTAAAGTAAAGTACAGATACATAAAACATTTACTTAAGTATAGTACTTTTACTTTTGTACTCCGTTACTTTCGACCACTGTATATGACCCAATAATAACTGGAATAATAATCAGATAACCCAATAATGTGTAACTCTGATCATCAAAAACAACTTGTGTGGCTTTTTAGAGTAACTGTTGTGTTTGGAGGAGAAAGAGTACAATTAATTAAAAAATAAACCTCTCGATCAAACCTGCAAGTGTGTGAACAGTCATAAAGAAATCACATTACTCACATCAGATGCAACTGTTTACATGGCGTGACGATAATCTGATCACTGCAGAAATCAGATTATGATCATGATTTAGCATGTGAACAGCACCCCAGAGTAACGCACCACCAAAACCCCTCTCAATCGCAATGGGCTCTCACCTGGTTAAATAAAGGTGGATACATAAATACATGAATAAATCTAACAGTATTAGGCATATTATCAGTAATTGTCTTCAAACAGTAAAGTCTAAAACACTGTTCCTTGGGCCGGGGTCATCGGCTGGACTTTAGTCCCTCCGGCCGCTGCGCAGTTTGTTTGGTGCGTAAAGGGTTTTTTCCAATGTCGTTAAATAAAGCTAGAGAGACACGGATTCTGTTTGTCGTCTCATTGCGGCGGCCATCTTGTGATTGTAACAGCAGCATTCTAATAGAAAATGATGTACAAAAACAAGGCCATTTAAGCCCCTTTCCTTCGTCCCCTTATTTAGACATGTCACACAGGTTCATTAATGTCACGTGAATGATTAAAGTGAGATTCACATAGAAAACATGATCATATTTAAGACTTTTGGGGGTGTACTGGCATTCACGGTTGTAATAGGTTGGCACCTTTTGCTAGTCCAAAATCTTTATGGGCTTTACGATTGATAAAAGCTAAAAATCATATGGTGTTATTGTAAATGTACAGTCTGTCCATGTCCCACCGCATTCAACAAAGCCTTTCCTATTTTTCTGCAATTTTAGGTGGAAAGCTATTGAATAAAGTGTTGGATTATAATACACATACGTTGATATTTAATGGTATATTTGTGGTCCTAATAATGCAGGAAAAAAATTATAATCAAAAAAGAGCATGGGCATTGGATGAAATATAATTTTTTATTTAAAAAAAAAATAAAAAAATCTGTTTGGTTGTTTATTTTATACTATAGTAATTTTGAATTGTCTCTTAATGCATGCTCTTTTGATTGAATATGTTGTTTTATTATTATTGCTCAGTGTTTTATGTTGCACCTTAAGGCCGAGACAAGTTCCTATGTTTGTGAATTTTGTTAATTGACAATGGCAATAAACCCTTTCTGATTCTGATTCTGATTCTGATTATTGTATTGAACATTTTCTAAAAACATTTGCCCTCACTGTGAGCGGGCTTGCATTTCCACAAGTCTGACTTCCATGGAAATGTCCACAGTATGGCATATGTTCAGAAGTACGAGGACACATACAACGCAAAATTTACGTTTTAGATCTTTAACCCTGTTCTAACATTGTCCCTCATCCAAAACACACATGGAGTAGCATTTAGCTTCATTCACACTTATTTGATGAATCCTGGTTAGAAAGACCTCTCCCTCCGAGCGTTCTGAATCTCCTCGATGACTGGCGTTTCCTCGATCTGTGACGTGGCTTTGAGAATCTTCTCTGCTGTTTAAATCCATAAATCATCGGCAGACCCGTTTTGTGAATTTCTCCCGTCTAATCATGATCGGTACAACTGAGTGCTGGGACCCGGAAGTGAACGGCAACTTGAAACATGCGTTGAAAATGTTTATCTTAAACTATGTGTAATTCACTCTGAAAATTATAAGCAAAACTCAGTTAGTCCCGGGGAAACAACAGAGATTTAAATGTAATTTTGTTTGTGATAAACCTTTTTCTTTTCTTTTTTTCCTCAAACATCAGATGCCACACTAAAGGTAGCTAAGGCTAATAACAATATAAATTATTGTTATTATTGTCTGGAGGTTTTACTTTAACCTCCAGAACAGTGACGTTCATAGCGTTGCTTTAAGACGTTTTTAAATCAAAACTCCAGAATCTTACAGTCAGAACATGGCTGCTGGAACTGGACGTTTGTTACTGTAGGTTACCGTGGCGATAGCGTCTCGAGTGTGCTATTTCCCTGCTCGTTGGCGCGCTCTGTTTTCACTGCGCCCTTTCGTAACGTCTGACGTCGCTGTGCGTAAAGCTGTTCGTGAATCTCAATCGTGACTCTGCCGCGAGAGACTCCAGTCCAGTCCTGGCGAGCAGCAGAAGCGCTGAAGGTTTGTGGGTCATGGAAGAACGAGGCTGAAAAAGAGAGGAGTTTTCTGCTCGGAGCTTGTTCTTTGGGACTAGGTTCGGTGCGGAGAATCGACCCAAAGCACACCGGGGGGAAAGAGCGACTGAACCCGGGGTTTAGCTGCGGCGGCTGTGGTCAGGTAAAAACCATGCAACATCAGTATTTTCCACATATGTCGTATAAGCTGCGACTGCATTGATGATTTTGTTTTTTAAATTCATTTTTGGTAGTTTAAATGCCACTTGTTTCGCTCTTTTTGTAAAACATTTTTGATTATGCCAATTTGTTTGCGTTTATAATAGAAGAAGAAGAAGAAGAAAAAAAATGCACCCACTAGTTTTCCAGTTTATTGTCTATCTTGTTGCAGACAATGAAAGATCAAAAGTGGACTATTGTCAGACCACTGTATTCTTTATTACAAATGGAAAACACAGAACTATTTACTCTTTTTCAGCAGCAGAAGTGTCAGTGTGCATGGTTCATTGCAGCAGCTAGCACCTCTGGCTAAAGCTAACAAATGAAGCTTGACTAACGCTTTGCAGACTTGTCTATTTCATGTCACTCACAGTTGATTTCCTCTTTACTGCCAATACATACATTTTATCTTTGTATTCTGCTTGCTTTAAGTGTTTGTTGTTGGGTTTTTTTGCAGAAAATTTGGCTTTAATAGCTCAAAATTAGTCTTCTTGTACTTTGTTGACATGTGCACAACCGGGTTTCCAAAATATACTGCATGAAATCAGAAATACTGCACTAAATTCTGTCTGTTCTTATTTATACTTCCTTATGTCTTTACTTATTTACATGTCTATTTTGCATTCATTCAATTACAATCTTTTTTAAAAAATTTAAATTTTAAATTTTTTAATAAATTGCTTGACAACACATGCGTTCACCTCTCCACAGATCTGACGTGTGACTGCTTACTTAGGACATCGGGCGCATTTCTTAAGAGCAAAGGAAGATGCTCAAAATACTTTCCAAATGTCAAAACGCCAGACAAAAGCCACACAAGACTCAAATCTGTTCATTTTTTAAATCTATTTTAACCAAAAAGATGTAATTTCAAAACGATGACGCTGTAATTTATTTATTTTTTGGTTAAATTAGATCAAATAGCACAATAAACGACTCGAATAAACTCAATTAAACTTAATCTGAAATATTTTGACACTTGAAATGATTACAGTGGCGGTCCTATGTCGGTTGTATGGTTCTTATTGGGGGTCCCGGCCTGACATACTGCCCCTTCGTAGTAGAATGTAAAAATAAATATAGTTCTTTAGTAGCAATTTACGTTTTCCGATGATTTTCAACACAAAATAATAGTACTTTCTTGATGTTTCCATGCAGTCTTTTACTAGTTCATTCCAAAACTGTTCAAGAAAGTTAAATTTTTGTCCTGTTTATGTGATTTTTTGGCGTCAACAGTTTCTCAAACAGATATCCAGTTCCGATACTAGTTTTAGCATTGATAAGTGTCTGATTTCTGACACTTTCGACGGTGCGCAAACGCAGCAGTTCTGTTTTGACTGTCGCTGAGAATGCGCAGCAGAGTCGGGCCCGCTGCTCAGAGATTTGACCCGTGTCTGATAACGTGTATTAATATCTTTTCTAATCCTCTTACAAACTCGACCTTAATCACGAATGCATCTGTTCTCAATTTGGTTATAAAATAAGCTTAAAAATCTGCCACATTTTTTACCCTCTCTTTACCTGTAACGTTAAAGAAGTTTTGCCTGTCTAATTTATTGCTCTCTGTAAGCGTTTATATTCGTAATCCAGGTATTATGTTAATGACTGCAAATGTTGAAAGTATTAAATGTTTTCTGCAGTCTTCCGCTTACTGGCTCTACCCAAAGTGCTCGGAGATGGAAGTGTTTTTCAAAAGTGGCAGCAGCGAAACGGGGAATTATTATGCAAGAGAAGTTAGTGGCCTGGAAAGAAGCAGATGGGACACGGGTTATGCGGAGACCGGAGTTGCAGTCAACCTTTGGGATTTCACCTTGATTCATTAATTGCGTTAATGCCACGGGCGGTACGGACGAGCGGCTCGCAAACTTTTGCTTTTCCCGATTTTATAGAGGGGACGATGCCGATGTCTGTGGCTGTGTTTCGGAACTGTCCCGGATGTTTAGTATCGATACAAGAAAACACACATTTGATGTTTTCCGAGCAGTTTTAGAATGGGCTTGATCTTCGTCAGAACCACATGGAAACGTAAAGAAAGTACTATTTTGTGTTGAAAATAGTCGTCTCTTGTCTAAAGATGTACTCTAAAATATGTTCTCAAGTGGCATCCTTTTAGCTTCATCTTCAAACACTCAAACAGCTCATATTTTTTTAAATTTCATTTCGATTATATCTATTTTTTTGACTTATTCTTTTTTTGTTTCTTCTCATTTATATATTTAGACACAGAGAGGCATCATACGAACATTTAACCTAGTCCTTATCGTGTTGTCCGGCGTAAAAGTCCCAATTGGACCAAAGTGTGTCAAATTTGTCCATTTTCAAATTTAGTTCACGATCATTCAACTCATGGCGAGATTAATCTTCAGATAAATCGATTTAACAAAATAATTGTTCGTTTCTGCAACGGTAATCAGAACTGAAGCGCAGTAACATGCATTTCCGTCCTCTTTTTACGCACTCGAACTGTAGATAAATTGTGTCACTTTTCCCTTTTTCTCCCAAAAAAACACACATTATTATTCATTTTTAACTGATTCCCAGGTGATTCGGGGTTTGGCCTCTTCTGCTGTTGCCATGGCGATGCGGGACTTGGTGGAGGCAGAATGTGGCGGAGCGAATCCCCTGATGAAGTTGACGGGTCACATGACCACAGAGGGCGGGGCCTGGAGACACCGCTCCACGCCCACAGTGAGTTTGTTACTTTTTTATAAAGCTGTTCTAAAGTGTGTGTTTTTTTTAAACTGTACATTTAATTAAAACCACTTAATTTTGCTTCTGAAATGGTCACGATTTAAATTTTTAGTGTAACGATGATTGTGAGACTAAATACGATTATTTACGATTATTAACTTTGCGCCTAAAATGACAATAAAATCCCAAATATGCTTTCCTTCAAACGTTCTGAATGATGAATTTGACAAGATAAAAAAGCACTTTACATTTCGGTTTACGTTTTTGAGGAAAAGTTGTGCAGAAAGGACTTAATTTTGCTTCTAAAATCGTCGCATTTCTTTTAATTGAACTAAAAAGCTCCAATTTGGTTAAAAAATGATCACTTTTCTACAAATTGAATTACATTTTTTTATTATTTTTTCTTTTTAAAATGTCACGATTTTCTTTTTTTCTTTTGTCTTTACGATTATATTGTGACCTAAATATTCACAATTAGCGATTCATCATGGGAAATGCTGCTCTGTCATTAGTTTAGTGTATTTTATGAACGAGGACCTAACGGAAATATGTTTTGCGTCTGGTCGTCTGCGCTTTGTCTCTCGTAAATGTGATCGGCAAAACTGACCAATCAATCAAACGTGAACTTGTTTTTCGTTTCAGATTCCTCCTGCTCCCATTGAAATCGCGTCCGAGGAAGAGGTCAGTGTGGACAATAACCTGGAATATAATGTCTTTTGTGTCTTTTTATAATATCGTTTCAAATCTAATGGTCTAATTACAGCTGCACGATTGTGGAAATGATTGTGACGTGGCTCTTTAGCACCGCAATATCGATTATTATTATTTGAATACACTTTGATACAATAATTTTTGTCAATTTAAAACTAATACAACAAATATGTTCACGTCTTTTAATGTCTTTCAAAATAAAAACTTATGACAAAACCAAGACTAAATCATGGCTAATTTAGAACGTCTTTGGTATGTTTTTAATGCCAAAGTAACGAGAAACAAAGAAATGATCAAAGTATTAAAAAAGAAGACATGTTGAATCTCATTAATGGATCGATTGGAAGGAAAATCATGCATAAAATCTGCATTTTTCGACAATTTAAAAAAAAACCTGCACATTTCTGTCATTATATGTTGAGTTTGTCGCGATATCGATGCTTTTGTCGTCTCCGCACACCGTCACGACGCTCTTCTGTGTTGGCAGCTGGTGAACGAGTTCCTTCAGGCCCCCCCGCGACCGCCCCAAACGTTCGATATGGGACAGCTGCTGGAGGAGATGCAGCAGATCGATCAGCAGAGCTACAGACCGGTGCCGCAGAGAGGTAGAGTTCATGTCGTTGGCTGGTGGCGGCGGAGGGAGATGTGGCCGTGGAGACGCGGATTTCTGTGCGTTTCGCTCTTGAAACCGATCAGGTTGAAGTTTACCAAACAATCCAGGATGTCAAGATGAATCGATAATCGTGATTATTTACAGTAGGTCACAATGTAATCGTAAAAGCTAAAACATAATAATCTTGACCATTTTAGAAACAAAAGGTTGTCTTTTTGATTCAATCTATCGCTGAAAAGTGCTTTTTCTCTGGCTGTTTTTGTTGCATTTACTTCATTTTGTCCCTCAGAAAGTTATAGGTCGTAAAGCTGATCACAAACTTGAAAAATAGTCAATTGTCAGACAATGGGAACGAAAGAAAATGACAGATTTCATTGTTATTATTTGGTCACGATCTTTCTTCTCTCACTAATCCCGACATCCCTCGCTCCAGCAGGCTGCACAGTGCATCTCTGAGCACACGTTAGGCTCGTTTTATCCCACGCTCTTGCGCCCGTGTATGCGGGTGACCGTGCCGACCTGACGGGCGCGTTGCACTGTTTCAGCTCCAGACGTGGCAGCCCTGGCGCTCTCTGGAGACTGGGCGGCGGAGTTCGTCTCGGGGCCCGACTCGTCCGCCGCGCCCCTCGTGGCCCTGGGCGACGCGGCCGACGCTGACTGGACCAAAGAGTTCATCGCCGACGCTGCAGGTATATTCTGTTTCCTGTTTAGCATTCAGGGACATTTACAACCGCTGCCGTCTATATTTAGAGGCTTTTTGTTCATTCCTCATGCGCGTAATACTTTAATAATAATACTTTAAATGTGACTCGCTGTGTGGTTTTTATAACTCTTCTGCCATAGATCCAGGACGCTGGGCTGAGGAGTATCTGGAGCAGTCGGAGGAGAAGCTGTGGTTGGGAGACTTGGGAGACAAAGAGAGCGAGTGGTGAGGATTCTAAGACCAGTTTGATCAGGACAAACGATTACGTCAGCAGTGGACTAGTCAAGTCTGTTTGATTGGTCGTCTAGTAAAATTAGACTAAAATTCGAGACGATAAAAGACTTTCTGAATACATTGTCAACCAAATGAAGGCTTAAATACTGTGACTAAAGGCTTCTAGATGGAGAATATTTAAGAATAAAGTGTATTATTGATGAAAATAACAAAATAACTTGGTTTTTTTGACATTTTGACTTGTCTTTGTTGATAAAAAAGGTATTTTTAAGGTGTTTTAGAGTCTGTACAGTCCAGATAACGATTAAGATGATCAAAATATGATTACAATTATTTTTTTTATTGTGGACAAGTCACGATTAGTCGAAGTTGCAGCCTTGAATGAACTAGACCTGCATTAAACTTTCTGATTTACATATGCCTGTTGCACTCTGCATAATCTCTTGTTTTTTTAATACGGTATAAATAAGGCAGTGGCAAATATTATTCTATAGGAAATGTATTTTTAACAGTAATGACAAATCAACTGTGAAACCAAATTGTTAGTGTTTTTAATCTTTTCAACCGCATCAGTACTTTTTTTGTTGTTGAAACAATGTGAAAGAAAGTTATTTTGTGCCGACAGTGGAGCGTTTGAAGGTCGTGCCAGTTTTTGCTTTCCCGTTTCCCAGGAGTGACAAACACATACCATCCATAAACGATTGCCGTGCCCGCCGCCTTCGTTCCCAACTAAAAAAAACAAAACATTTACACTTTAGCGACATTACGTTGATTTCTTCTTTTCGTTGTGACAGGACGAAGGAGTATCAAGCGGAAGATTTGAGGCAAGCGGCAAACGAGCTCGTTGCAAAAGTCGACGACCCCAAATTGCAAAACACAGAGGTGGGTTTTCATGTCTTTTTAACGACTTTTATGTCATTTAAAATTGATCTTTCATCTGGAAACTGGTTTTGCTTTCAGATAATCACATTGAGAACCAGTACACACAATTTATTAATACAAACCACATCATTCACAATGTCAAACTGCAACTTATTTCATTAAATTGGGGTGATTTATTTTTCTTTGGGTGCGTTCACGTCACACTTGGTATAGACTTGGTTTGGTCCTTAAGTTTGGGGTTCAGTCAAGTGTGAACGCATCTTACATTACAAATTTGGTGTTATTTAATTCATTTTTTTCGAGCGGTTCCGTTCCGAGGTGGGCGACATTGACGATCGTGGAGTTTTCCCGTGTCTTTTAACAAACTAGTTGAGGTTTAATTATCAGGTCCGTAAATTGAATCACTCCATATTGTTATTTGACAGTTTTTTAACATACCTATTGTTCATTTTTATTTTTAATCGGCTCTTTTTGTTGCATTTTTCACCTTTTTTTTTATTTTTTATTTATTTTTTAACAATCTACGCGATATTAGAGCTGCAACAAAAATGAAAATTGAAATTGAGCCGCAATTTCATGAAAATGGCGTGGAAAATGTGTAAATTCGGTGTATTTAATGAGAACACTCTTTAGTCCATAAATGTGCTCCACCAGGATCCTCAAACAGCTTCACTTCAGCTCCAACTGGGTCAAATTTAGTAAAAACATCACGTGACTTTTGCGTTCTAAAACGACTAATCCGATGAATCGCTGGACTGATCGCTCGGCTGCAGCCCCTACTCGACGTTTTTCACATCCTCACGGCGACACTGGCGACGCGCTCCACATTCCGATATATCGCCCACCTCCAGGCGCCGTTCCCCTTTCTCTCATAATTGCTTTGTCTTGTCATTTCTCATTGTCGCTGTGTAGTTCCTGCGCTTCGTTAGGCAGATTGGGGAGGGCAGTGTGACAGTGGAGAGCAGCACAGACAAACAGCTCACAGATAATGCTCAGGCCCAGGAGGCTCAAAACTGGGTCTCCAACTTCAACCAGGTACGGGTCAGTGCCCTCACAACACGAGCGTGCTTTGGGTTCACTTCCCTACAGTTTGTGCTCATGTGGCCCCGGGTTTAACGAGAAACTGCATTGTACAAGTTCAGATAACTAATTAATTGCAGGGCTTGAGTTCAACACTAGTCAAAACGCTGGTAGATTTTTGATTTGCAACATATACATTGACTTGCTTTTGATGCCATGTTACTGTATTTTGGATAAGATGAGAAACCACAATGAGAACTGTGTTAAAGGACACTTATTATGCAAAATGTTAATTTTTTTAAACTTTTAACAGCGTTACATAACATTGTTTCCTCGTCAAAAACATACCTTGTTGTATTTAGCTTCATTCACGCTCGTTTGATGAATCAGGTTTGGTAAGTCCTCTCCCGCTGAGACTCAGAAAACACTCTGTTTCAAATTTCCCCGATTGTGACATCAGAGGCAGTGCACCGAGATCTTCTGTGGTGTTTTTTAAGTTTATAAATCATCGCCAGACATCGCATCCATTACAACTGTGTGCTCATATTAGCATGTTCGCCACAAGCTTTTGTTTATTTCTCCATGATAAATCCCTCTGCTGCCAGTAGATGGAGCGCTGACACAAATCCTGAGAAGGGAAGGCCTCACAGATATAAAAGTAGTGTGTGCTTTTAGTAGATACATTATTTTAAGTTCTAAAACAAGAGATGTCAAAGAAAATGTATTTAAAAACATGTTTAAAGGCACAATACAAATAATGCATAATATGTGTCCTTTTGTGTAGTGAATAGGAATATGTAACCTAGACCTATAGATTACAGTGCGCGTCAAGAAAAAGTTACAATCAAGCCCTGATAAAGAGCCATTCACAAGTTATGAGCCTAATTAGTGTAGTGTGTTGTTTTACTACCAAGTGCAGCTTTAGAGTTTTAATATTTTCCCATTATTTTCCCTGCTCTTGAACTTGGCGTGCCATTTCACCAATTAACCATTCGTCTACCTCCCCGCTGCTTCAAATTGCTCCGACTTTATCCCGTCCCACAAATGTCCCCACTTCACCGAACACTGCCCCAAACGCCTCCCTGCTTCTCACACCATCGTAGTTCCTGGTCGATACGGGGGGAGGAAGCCTTCCTCTGGAGCCCCCAGAGAGGGACGAGACCATTGACAAAGATAAAGCTAAACGAGCAGAGAAGTGGGCAAAGGTCGTCAGGCAGGTACGGCCACTTAGACTAGACGAAGCACGACTTATTACGGGTTTATTATGACATTTGTTCTAACTTCAAATGGTTTCTGTGCACAACAGCAGCTGGTTAGCTCAGTGTTAGCTCAGTGTTAGCTCAGTGTTAGCATTAGACAGGAAGTACTGACGCTATCTCTATGGGTTTTCACTAAATCAGTCTAAAATGAATAAATACTATGAGATCAGGCAGTGAACAGTGAGTTGTGGATATGGAAGACGACATGTTAAAGACTTTACGAAACGGGTGAATACCTCACGCTAATTCTACTGTTGAGGCTTAAAAATAAATAAATATAAAACAAATTAAAATAACAAAGTGAAATAATGTTCTGATAAAAACAATGTGACAGTCTTCATCTTCGTAATTGTCTTTGTCTGTATAGTGCAGATAATGATTACTATTCTAAAAATACAACTCTGATTATCTTTTTATAGCTGACTAGGCACAATTAGTCGATTAATCCACAGCCCTAAAAGCAATAACATCTCCACGGAGACAAGTACCCTCCAACTTTAGATATTTTGGACCGACAGAAGAGACTTTGAACTTATTTGTTACGCGTGAATATGTCCAGTAAATGCACCACAGTCCTTTTTAAAGATAAAATGTATGTGTAAGAAATAATGGGACATTTCATTTCATAGTCATCGCTTTCTGTTCTTGTCCTTCTAAATGTAACTTAATCTGTTCCCCTCCAGAAACGACTTTAATATCAGTAGGCTAACGCTTTCCTCTCCCGTGTGATCAGGTGTCCGTGGAGTCAGCAGAGGCTTGGGTGGACGAGTTTGCGACGGCGGGGCCGGATTTCCAACAGGCCAAGGCGGCGGTAGAGGTAAACGACTTCGACTGTGACGTGCAATACCATCAAAGCTTTTCAATCTGGCTGTTGTATGTGAATTGACTTACTTTAATGAGTTAATAATACATAAATAAAAGTAAGTGCAATCTAATTTTAGTCTTCGTGTCAATAATCCTTAAATGTTGGTGTTTCTTCTCGCAGTAATCGTTACTCTAACCTTGATATCGTGTCTTCCCTTGTTGAATCCGAAGTAAATGCATTGCATATTTGACATTTGTGGCGTTTGTCTCAGAGTGATGTGGATTTCTGGGAGAAGCTGCAGGAGGAGTGGGAGGAAATGGCCAAGCGAGACGCAGAGAGTCATCCCTGGTTGTCGGACTTTGATCAGATCCTCAGCTCTTCCTATGACAAGGTGATATATCTCTGTTTGTTTTGCTTTTTTAATTAACTGAACGGGATGTCGTGTAAATGTGTGCGTGACATGTTGGGCTTTAATGGTTTTAGAAGCGGTGCGTTAAGGCTGCGTTCACCACATTTTTTAATTTGTGTTGAGCTGGACAAGTTTGAATACATTCTTAATTCCACTTGGCATGAAATGGTATTAAATCTAAAATAAGTCGGAAGTAGGACAAAAACAAGTACTTCGAAAATTATTCTCGAACCATAAGGCATGGCAATTTTATATAAATTAATATAGAAAATAAAATAACCTTTTTTCTTACTGGAAAATCCACTATTATTTATTATTTATTATTTATTTATTATTAACATTACATTTTGACAATTGTACTTTCTTGCTACTTTCTGAGCTCATAGTGAAAAAATATATTATACTGATTAAACTTGTCCCTGCTGGTTTGGTCCGGCAATTACAGAACTATTCATTATAAACCAGGTCGAATCATCCAGTTTGACCGTTCTCTCGATCTTAAACCATTGATTCTCTGTATTTTATGACATCCACACGTATTCTATTCAAACGCAATGTTAATTATGGAGGACATTGTTGTTTTGTCTTCAACAGGGATACCAGTTTGAAGAGGAAAACCCGTATTTATCGCACCCCGACCCTTTGTCAGAAGGCGTGAAGCGGATGGAGGCGGGCGACATTCCCGGGGCCGTGCGCTTCTTTGAGAGCGCCGTGCAGAAAGAACCAGACAATCAGCTGGTGGGGCCGGTTCACTTCATGAAATTAAAGGCCTTCTCTGTGTAATTAGATGCGGCTTTTTCATTAACACTGGTGGTTTTAACCGGCAGGCTTGGCAATATCTGGGAACGTGTCAAGCTGAGAACGAGCAGGAGTTTGCGGCCATCAGCGCCCTCCGTAGGTGAGAGAATGTGTTACAAGTATCAGAAATTTGCCATCTTCAGTAAAAAAATAAAAAATAAAATGGGGATGATGGCAGTTTGGTGGACTTAAATAAGTAACCATGATCAAATTATAATCTTATACGTGCGTAGTAAAATAAAGGACAAAATGTGATCATGTCAAAATACAGACTTTAGTGTCAGTGCTTAGCTTTTTTTCAGCTTTCATCACTAAAACATTCCTACACAGAACAGATGCTCGACTTAAAAGCAAGTCCAAGTAGCGCTCGGCTGCACTTACTGCACACTAACATCTGTCAGGCAGCTTGGTTTTAGCCACAGTTGAATTGTTTCAGTCCTTAAAGTTATTGCTCACTAAGTCAGTGTGAGTATCCTGATTATTGACCACGATGAGTTTATAAGAACCGTTTCACAACTTTCAGAGCCCAGAGCAGAGTTTATAGTCACGCTATAGCTAACAAACATTAGCATGATGCAAGCGGTCTCATTTTTTTCACCGTAAGATCTGCTTTGTGCGGTGGCAAGAACTATTTTATTTTACTACATGATAAAAATGATTACAACCCTTTTTAAAGCAGACATGTTTTGCAAAAGGGGCTTTTAAGAGCTTTAATCATGTTACATTTGTTCTCCCTTCTCATTTCGCCACTCAAAGTCGCATTTTGAGTGATTCATGTCTGATTAACCTTTGTTCTCCCACAAACAAGACGCCATTTGCTCAGAATAGTCAGTTTCACCTCCCCCATATGAACGCCCACTGCTCTGTATTTACTTCATTCTCCAGTTTTGTTTTATCTTCATCTGTGATACACGCGGGATTTTGCCACAAATGGGAAAAACTTGCTCTGGTAAACTGTAGCTCTCTCGGTTTAAAGAGCTGGTGGACATTTTCACGCACAAGTCGCCAGATTCATCATTTACAAAGTCGTTTCATATCAATATTGCGAGTAAAAAAGTACATAATACTGCATAATACTCCATTTGGCCTCTTGAAGTTTTCCACACGTCACATTTTACAGTGTCTAATGGCGTTTCTCTGGCTCTTCAGGTGTATCGAGCTGAAGAACGACAACCTGACGGCGCTCATGGCCCTCGCCGTGAGCTTCACAAACGAGTCTCTGCACAAACAGGCGTGCGAGGCTCTGAGGGACTGGCTCAAACACAACCCCAAGTACCACGCGGTTTGGGACCAGAGCCAGCAGGAGCAGCAGGAGAACGGAGCCAGAGAAAAGGACAAGGAGAGGGAGAGGTTTGGCTCCCTGCTTCCAGAGTGAGTGTCAAGGAAGGAGCAGTGCTGTGGATTACTGCTCCAAGCAATAACAAAACATCTGGAACAAAAAAAAACTATTAATTGAATGTTGTTGAATGATGAGGGCACTGGTTCCGCCCAACATAACGTGGAACAAAGCAACTTCAGTGGCTTTTTAAAACGAGAATCACAAAACGGTTAGAAGACCATTCTGTCTTCTAGAGGTTCAATTTGGATAGTAAATAAATAAATAAAAGAAATAAACGATGACAGGTGTTTTGAACCCTGGTGTCTTGGAACCTGAACTTTACCAATGTCTTCCGTTATCAAGGTGCCATTTACCTCCGTTTTTATCGTTACTGTTAGCCTCGTAGCATAATAGCCTACGTCATTTTAAAGATTACTTGTATAAGGCAGAAAGTGTTTTTTGGCTGTAAAGCTTTTTGATTGGCTGATGATTGGAGCCAATGACGCCTACAGATGCAGCGTGGTCTGGAAGCAAGAATGAGACTTAGTAGTTGGCTGGCAATATGTACAATTTTCATCTTTGAATACATTTGACTTGCTTAGCCCTAAAACTTTGCTCATAAAAAGAATCTAGAGTTGTCATAAATGGATGCCCAGATACTAATCTTAATCACTCTCATTTAAGGGATTTGCACACCAGTAAACTGAGACGGGGCTCTTTCAGTATCAAAACTAGAAAAGATCAATATGAAAAACTAATCCCATAACAATGACAAATTTGAACCTTTTCTCAATAGATTTAAGGATGCTTTCACACTTGTACAAACGCCATGTTAAACATGGACCAGGGCTAAAACTGGACCAAACTGAGGGTGCGTTCACACCTAAACTGGTCCGAAACCAGAACCAGCAGGATGAGTCGGGTGCGTTCATACTCTCTGAGATTTGGTTCTAAATTGAGTCCAGTTTAGTCTTGATGTGGGCTTTAGTTGGTCCCACTCGAGTCATTGTTTAGCCCTGGTCTAGTTCAAGTTTAGTCTACACAAGAATTAAAGTGGGATTAAGCCAGGACCAAATGAGTACTCGTCATTGTCTTTATCTTTTATAAGAATTAATTTAAGACCACGTGGTAATATTAAAGAAACTGCTATTGTTTTGTGTTGACGTTTTTTTTTCTAGTGTCCAAAAAAAAAAGTTTCATTTTATTATCAATGGTGGCAGTATCAAAATATATCCAATATCCAACATAAAATCCTTTCTTAAGCGTCAAAATCGCGTTAGAAATGTAGATGGTATTTAGTAAGACCAGTTGACGGCTCATATGACTTGCCTCCTTCCTCTCCTCAGGTTCTTGTTCACAGAAGTGCAGGCTTTGTACCTCCAGGCAGCAAACGCTAACCCGTCAGAGGTCGACCCTCAGCTGCAGTGTGGCCTGGGGGTTCTCTTCAACCTGAGCGGAGAGTACGACAAAGCCGTGGACTGCTTCAGCGCGGCTCTCTCTGTGACGCCGCAGGTCAGTGACACCCAGCCCTGGTTCAGCAGATTGTGTCGGAACTCAGTCGACTTGGAAAAGGATATTTAATTGCAACAGGTTTTTTTCTTTTCTTTTTTTGATGTTTTGAAATCGAAGAGTTCCCAAGTTCACGTCTATTTCAGGGCATGTTTGGACAGTTCTAAAGTACAGAGTTGGCTAGTTTTATATGTTGTGTGTAATGCTGCCATTATGTGCTCAGGAAAAGATGATCCTCTTGTGAAGTGGCAATTACGAGTGCGTTCTGTTCAAGCGCTTTTGTCGTCGCAGCAAAATGAAAAAAAAAACGCATTAAAAACACACTTTATCTGGGCAAATATCTGTGAATACAGCGTTTAAAAAAATTCACATGAGATCATGCCCTACAGATGGCACAACAAAATAAAATGTTTGTTTGCTTTTATCCCTGTGCAAAGTGTAAATGGTGATGTCGCTCAACTTGTGTAAGCCATGTCATTACGCAGCATCCAAATACCTTGTCAACAGGTGGAAAAACTTTGAATATTTTTGAATAGTGACTTTTGGTTCTGTCTGACATAGGGAGAGGTCAAAGGTTGTTTCATCTTGGGCATCCAAATCCTAGGTTCCCAGTAGATGACGGGGCGTTCATGTGCAATTTCCCTCTGGTGGTCTGGCATAATTCCCACAGCACATGAACACAGCATTAGTCCCACAGCGCTCCATCCTTTTGCGCACGGTGTTTCAGCTCACAGTGTCAAAGTTGGGCTGCACTTTACAGCACAGTAAGAGCATGGTATTAGGATGGGACCAGAATAGTAACCGGAATATCAACAAGGTATAATGCATTTTGTTGCCCATGTTTCCACATAAGGTTAATGTGAGGTTAATCATATTACCCACAACAAGATAAAGTGGAATGACAGATGTGTCCTGTTTCCACGAGTACTTCATAATTACACTTTTAGTTGCCTAGTATCCTTGATTCTCATAAATGTGAAACCCATGGATTGTTTTCTGTGGAATGTGCCACAGTATGGCATTAAACACCTCTGTATTGTGCATTTATCCAATTTGTTGCGTTCAAGTGACGTCGCAACAAGCTTGTACATAGTTTAAAACTGAGGTGGTACAGGACGGTTTTGTATGATAGAATTCATGAATCCAGATTAGTCGACCTGGTTTATGGTCCATATCTCTGTAATTACAAATAACAAAAACTGACACAAGGTTCTACGTAATTCAGCACAAATAAACAAAACAGATTTATTTTTTTCAATAGCTTCAGAAAGTGGTGCCGTTGTTCAAACCCAAAGACATGATTGTTGTCATGAGTGGCAAGTTTATGAAGCCAAACCTAAACTAATAATGTGAAAGTTCAGCACAACCTTCCAGACAAAACAATAACGTCTCCATGACATAGATATATGTGTATCAGTCTGAATTGAGTTCTACTCAATATCACTCTGGACAGGCTCTTGGAGAAAGCAGTCAGCAGTCGGGAGTATGTCGTAACGAATATTAGAAATCTGATTGGTCAAAGAGTTCTCAACAAGCTGAGAAATCAAACTGTTGATAAGTCAGAGAAAAGCCCAGACTGGCATGAGGCAGGCTAGGTGTCCGGCCCTCTATACTGTCCTATGTAGTTGACCAATGTAGTTTAAATTGTGACTTATAACCCTGGTATGTGCTGTATTCATATTTATGTTTCCTTCCCTTCTGTTTCTCTGGAAAAGGACTACCTTTTGTGGAATAAACTGGGAGCGACACTTGCCAATGGGAGTCGCTCAGAAGAGGCAGTAGCTGCTTACAGACGAGCACTTGAACTGCAGCCAGGCTTCATCCGCAGTCGCTACAACTTGGGAATCAGCTGCGTCAACTTGGGAGCGCACAGGTAACTTTACTAAGAAATAAAACGCCCAACATTTGCATCAAGTGTTACGTTCACTATGTATTTTGACAAGGAAACAACATTGTGAGGTTGTTGTGATTTATTAGGCCATTTATTGAATTTTTTAAGATTCTAAAATATTTAAATCACTAGAAAACCTTCAGAAAAAATGGCTAATTACGTTATCCATCTAATTAAAATGCTCATTCGTTGCTTGTTTCCAGAGAAGCCGTGGAGCACTTCCTGGAGGCTCTGTCGCTGCAGAGGCAGGCGGCAGGAGACGGGGCGAGGGCGGCGCGGGGCCCGGGAGTCGCCGCGGCCGCGCTCATGTCTGACAACATCTGGTCCACTCTGCGCATGGCCCTGAGCATGATGGGAGAAAGCTCGCTTTACGGCGCGGCGGACAGAAGGGACTTGGACACTCTGCTCTGCCAGAGAGAATGGAAGCGCGCACCGAATGAGGAGGACCGCGGGGAGGGACAATCCAGTGTGAAGTGGGTTATTCAATGGGAAATGTTTGGGTACGGAACCAGGATCACCATGATTTAAAGGCTCGTGAGCAGAAGAAAGGTCGAGTTCACACGCACGACACGCATCAAACCAGGACTAGTCCCGGAAGGAAACCAGGACTAGTCCGGAAGGAAACCAGGACTAGACCTTGACTAGATGGGGATGTAACAATAATGGAAATATCGTGATATCTTCTCGTCAGACGTCTCTCAATAACCCATTCTGATAACACTCTGAGCTGTCGCTTTACACCAGAGCACAAGCTCTTTTGCTTATTTACTCTGTTTGTTGCAGCTAAACATTGATCCTGCTTCATTTCAGGGCAGACACATGAACCATTACTGTTTTACCAATATTTTGAGTCTTTAGAATGTGACAGTGATTATTTGCTTGAAGACTTGTCAAGCATTTTAAAATGGCATTTTGTCTCTTAAAATATGACAGTAAATCTTGTTACATCCCTAGGACTAGATCTGGAGTCCCCAGGACTAGACTGTGCTCAAAGTGTGAACGCAGCCTACAAGCAGACACAGTTGGCCTTCATTCACACTTGCTCAAACACAATGGAGACTAAACTGGGACTAACCTAGAATTTAACCTGATATAAACCAGGATAGACTAAAGACTAAAAAAAAAAGTCCACATCAGGACTAAACTGGACTCAAACAGGAGTAAACTTGGACTCGTGTGAAGTGAACACAGCCTTTAAAAAAGCTTCTGAGCAGAAGAAATGGGACTCACTGTGATCGGACAACCTCAGTTTTTGTTTGTTTTGTGTCTGGTCTCTCCTCGCACAACTGACTTTAAATTTCATTTAACAGTATCCTCAATGAAGAAAGTAAACGAAATGAACAAGGAACTGAGTCATTTAAGTTTGTGGTTAACAACATGCTTTTCTTGTGATTCGCGACCCACTTTTCCCTAACTGTAAGTACAGTATTGTTGTGGGAAAGTGATACTGCAGTAAAATGGTGAAGTAAAGACGCCTGATGATATTATACACTAATTATAAAGTTTGAACATTTCCAGTTTGGTTTGATTAATTATTTTGGCCAAAAAACGGACTGTTGTTATTCGATATGTGGCTTTGTTTAATTATATGCTATGGGGATGAAATGGCAAGGTGTTACAATGTTAAGCTAATCGTTTTGTAATTAGTTCTCCCAATTTCTATATGCTCTGTAAAGCATTTTTGCCTTCATTATTACATTTGTTGCGATTAGTATTCTATAACTGTTGCACTTTGTTTTCAGGTCATTTCTGTCCTGCAACAATGTTTAATATAAAATTCAGCAATAAAATGTTGATTCAAATTAATTTTTGTTTCGGCTACAATTTATCAACAGAAATATAGGAATGATTACAGTCAGGTTGTAGTGAACGCTGTGTTATTTCTTCATTCAGAACAGATGTGTTTTTTTTTTTAGGAATATATAAATATTTGTGCCCTTAGTTTGGTTAATCCTTTTCTGCTTAGAATTACATTACAAGTGCAGAATAGCAAGATGCCAAAAAGTATTAAAACAAATATGCTAGATAAATAAGTTTTTTATAGTGACCGATGAAAAACAAGCACTTTTATTAAAATCTCACAAATGCGCTGATTACATACAATTAATGTACTAAATAGACTTCTTTTTTTTAGAGATAGGTGAAAGCTAATTGCTACAAACCGTTATTGTCGTTACTCGCCACAAAAACTGAACAATGCTCGTTCAAATGGTCACGACGAGTCAAGTCAAAACAGAAATATGATGTAAACAGGCGTGTACGATGCATTTTCAACTTTCAAATTTATCTGCACACACGCACCGCCCACTTCGGTCTGCCAACCAATCAGAATCAAGAGAGCGTGTTTAAAGGCTGCGCTGATTGGTCAGTTCAAACATAACACGGATGCAGCGCCGCCATTTAAATGTTTAAAATCCTCGCCCTTCACTGGAGAAGACTTTGCCTATTACTCTCAAGAGCCACTCGCTTCTGTCGTCCACAAGCTGCTGTTCGAAAGGTAATTTATATAATGTTTAAAAGAGTAAGCTATATCTGTATTTACGATCGTGAAGTTGAGTATTTAAACTCAACAGCAACTAAAGCTAGCTAAAGTGCTTCTCTCCTACTCTCACTAACACGAGTTCGCACTGTTTGTTGTCCTTATATTTTATTTGAGTTATGTTATACTTTTTTTTTTTTTTTTTTCAAACTTAATGTAGGAGATGACTAATGACGCTTATTCAGAACGACTATCAATACAACGCACGACAAGCCACGCATTTTATTACCAGTTTTCTAGCTAACAGCAGTCGTTTTCCTTAAAGGCGAGCTGACGCATGCGCAAACGGTTTGATTGATAACATGTTTTATTTATGTGTATGTTTTAATTAATTTTACAACACAAGAAATGGACCAAAAAAATAGACAAATAAAACTAATAGCAAATGCTTATTTTACGAGCTAGTTTTTCTAAATTCAACTTAAATCTTCTGTACATAGTAAGCCCATTTTTATTTTATACTATAGTAATCTAATTGTTTCTTAATGCATGCCCTTTTGATTTCATAACGTTTTTGTTATTGATCGTGTTTTATGTTGCACCTTTTTTTTTTTTTTTTTTTAATGCGAAAACAAGTACCTAGTTTCTGAATTTCGTTTATTGACACTGGCAATAAACCTTTTCTGATTCTTCTCCTCTTCCTTATTTTTCTAAGCTTATTTCGTGTCACTGCCTGGTTTACGATTTATGTATAATTTCTTATGTGCTATATGAACTATGCTTTTATTTTATTTGCAGTTTCTCACAATGGGTCGACTGAAAGCAAACTGACTGCGGCTCCATCAGAGATAAAGCCTGAGCTTCCATTTAAAGCCGCGAGTGAGTGAGCTGCTGGACCCTCGCTCTCCATCTCGGCATCGACCGCACTCCCATCCAGGTACAGCCTCCTACTCGGGGCGCGACGATGACCCGAAATATCGTGATATCGCATCGTCAAATATATCGTGTTCTGTCAGCATATGTCGCATTACAACTTTGATTGTGTGCGTTGTGCCGTTGCTGGGTTGCACGGTATATTGCAAACGCGCTAATAGATATCGCAATAACAGAGTTCCTCCTTCTGACTGGATTTTACTGTATTTGAAATAAATATGTTTAAGGCTGATTTATTCTTTAGTCCATTATTTTTGACTTTGACGACAAAAAGCCATGTCAAATTTAGATTTTTATCTCTCTTACAGTGCAAACTACATGAAGAAATAACTTTTTACATCTTTAATTATTTGGAATATCACAGTAATGACGTGCACCAAAGGCTTCACGGTATTTTAAAAAGGTGGGGAGAAGTAGCATTCCTAGGGTTCTGTTAGCTTCAAAATATTGCACAGTGTAATTTGGATATCTCCTGCTGAAGTCATAGTTTTAGTGATGAAGATGTTAGTTTGCAGAGATGTGAAGCTCGTAGGGCTGTAGCCGACTAGAGACAAGCATGTTGTGCGTTGCTTAGTCCAATAAAAGGCCCTCAATTATTGGGACTCTTGCAAAAATTAGGGCTGTAGACCTTTTTAGTCGATTAATCGGATGATTGTGCAATTGTAGTGATTATTTGTAACTTCTATTAAACCTTGATGCCCTTTGTGTTCTTTTCAGGTCGGCGACGCTGCGAAAAGTTCTGCTGACGTGAAAAGGGCTTGTCCCGTGACTGAGTCGGACCCTCGCTCTCCTTCTGTCGGCATCACTAGGACTCCGGCCAGGGAAGTCATGAGAGGTAACTTCTGCGGCCACACCCGCTTCAGAACCTTTGCACTAGGAATTTTACAAGGTGAAAAATGTTATGATTGTGCGTAAAATGGGCCACAATAAGTGCGATATCGACTTATTGTTCAATAACTGGTAGAAAGAAAAATACTTTGGGATTTAATAAATATCATTTTTGTTTTTTATTTGTATAGATGCATTTCACTATGTAACTTCTAGGACACTCATGGATACTCACTAGTGTTTCATTATGGCATTTATGTTTCAATATTCGTTTATCATATTTCTGCCGCGTTCCATCACACCTAAACTGTTATTGTGATCGGCCTGGAGAAAATAAACTCAAAACAAAGACATGATTTCTGTCAGGAGTCAGTTAATGGGCTGCAAATTGTAAAGGCTAATCCTTTTAATGGAATACCATTTTTATTATGTGGCCAGTTTTATAAAAGGAAACTCTTAAAGTTTGGAACATGAGCTGCACATTGCATTTGGGTTTAATCTTTGCATGCAAACATTTGGATCTCATTTTCCCTCAAAGATGATTTGTATTTTAACATCTTAACTATATTGTTTTTTTTCTTTTGCCTTTTACAGCAACAGTTGGTTCTTTAGCTCGGCGTTTGGGCATGCTCTTCCACAATGACGCTGAGAATAAAGCCCACCAAAGCAATATCCAAGCACCACCAGCAGCAGAGGTGGAAGAAGACTCCAAACCTGAAGAGCTTTCGTCCACTGAGCCTCTTCTGACCCCGCAGCCCTCCCACATCCTCCGCTCGCTCGACACGCACGCCGTGATGCTGGACACTCCTCGGCCGCCTCCTCCCCAAAGCGGAATCAGCCCCTACGTTCTCCTCCAAGACCCCGGGTTCGAGGTGGAGCTTGAAACGGAGCCGGATATCAGTCTGGAGGAGGCGGAGGAGGCAAGGGAAACGCCAATTCACAAGAGGCTGAGCTTGAGCCTCATCGTGTGCCACGAGGGGTCGATTTCTTTGTCACAAATCTGCGAAGACTATGTGACCAGCGACGTCGACTCGGCGCCTCCGATTAAGGAGGATCATCCGTACGCCATTCCCTCCCTTACCATTCAGTCTCCCGTTGAGCAAAGTATTCCCGACAATGTCACTGCCAATGTTTCAAACACTGCATCGGAAATGTCCTGTGAACCAGAAGTCGTGGCTCCCGGTTTACCGGAAGAAACCGAAGAGGTGGAAGAAATGGTGACAGTGCCTACGGCCTCACAGGAATCCACAGAACCCCAAACGGATGCCCCGAGCCCGCGTCCGCACCACATCCGCTGTCCCACCATTGACTCGAAAAGCCCCAGTCAGGTCGTGTTCAAGCCTCAGTGGTTGGGGAAAGGTTTCGGCGGCGCGGGGCAGAGGGTCCGAGCGCAGGCGGGGAAGGGGGGACGCTCTCCCCTCGCACTGCATGTGGCCGTGAAGAAGGTGGCCAACGACGAGAACAAAAGGCAGACAGGAAAAGAAAAGTCCAGAGGTACGTTTGTGGACGCTGTAGTCATTGAGGCGGGAAATGTTGGTAAAAATAATGGTGCAAATTTTCAATATTGAAGTGTAGCATTAAATTCTACAAATTAATATTACATTTCAAGTATAATGGTCTGACAAATGCAAGAAAAGGTCAGATTGTTTTAGATTTATTTTATGATAAATGTTACCCACTCTCGTCAGTTTAATGTCTTCACAACTTCACAGTAATACTAATATTGCATTAAAATCCAAATGCAATGTTCCTCGACCCTAGTTTGTCTTTTCATAAATATATTTCGTATCCGACATGTTAACATGCGTTTAAAAAGTCTTAACTTTCACTTGCCCAAACCTGGAGCTATCCTGATTTTAAGTGTTGCTAATTTAGCAAAATGACAAAAGATAAGGCAAGGCAAGTTTATTTGTAGAGCACAATTCGTACACAAGGCGATTCAAAGTGCTTCACACAACAGGAAAAAAATGCATTAAAATCACAGATGAGACAGAAATCACAAAATCTTAATTTTAAAAGTGCCATTTTCAGGCTATCCGTCAAATAGTTCAAGACCTAAAAGAGAAGAGTGCAAAGAAAAGCATTTCAGTCATATGCACAGCCAAACAAAACAGTTTTTAGCTTAGATTTGAACATTACCAGAGTAGAACCTGTCTCACATCCTCAGGAAGACTGGAAGAAACGCAGATTCCCCATGTTTAGTCCTGACTCTGAGGACCTCAGGGACTGACCTCCTGCTGGTACCAGAGTCCGAGATGGTTCATATGGCACTAACATGTCCGAGATGTACTTTGGTGCTAGGCCATGGAGAGACTTGTATACAAGCAGAGCTGTGAAGTCTATTCTCTGAGCCACAGGGGGCAGTGCAGAGACCTGAGCACAGGACTAATGTGATCGTACTTCCTGGTTCTAGTCAGGACCCGAGCAGCAGCGTTCTGGATGTACTGCAGCTGTTTTACAGCTCGTTTGGAGAGGCCAGTGAGCAGGCCGTTACAGTAGTCTAATCTACTAGAGAGCAAACCATGGATAAGTCTCTCAAAGTCTGATTTAGACACTACTTTGTTTTTTAGATGGTAAAAAGCTGCTGATTTGTTATAACAATTTAGCTGTGTGTAAGAATCTAAATTGTGGAGTCCCTGAATTTACTTCTTGGTTTTTGTTTTTTTGCTGCTTCCTGCACAAACTGAAAACATAAATTAGAACCAGATACTTACTGTACATTTCTGCTGGATTAGATTTATGTTATGTCTTTTTGTATTTAATTTTTTTAATAAATGCTATTCTCTGCTTCCAGGCAATGACGGTCGTTCTCCTTTACAATCCCTCAAAGAGACAAACTCACCCCGAGGTCAACGTGCTCAGGTTTGTACCATCATTTTTATTATAATGAAATGAATATATAATAACGATGGCGAGTCAAAACGGTGCAAAGTGACATTTTGGGCCAATGAAAGCTCTATTCACTACCAAATAAACAATTTCAGAGTTGATTTTAAAAAGAAACAGAATGAATAATGATGAATTAGACTTCCATTGTGCTTTTCCAGATGCTCAAATATTCTGCCAAATCAGTTTGCGAAAACAAATCTTTTACGACAAATGTTTTTCCGACTTCACAATAAAGTTGCCAAAATGTCACTTGACCCTTTGTCGTCACGTTGTCTATAAATGTCTAACTCTTTCCAGATGAAGCTGAAGGCGTCGACTCCCGAAAGGCGCCGAAGTGCTCACGCCGAACGCAGAGTTTTGGCCGTCGCCGTGGACAAGGAAACAGATGACTGAAAACTGAGTGACAAACTATTGTTCTTTTAAAAAACAGGCTTTTATATGTACATTTTATCCTTTTTTTGTAAAGTTCTTTCCTCTGTATGCTGTTTTTACCTTTTTTCTATCAAATGAAATAAATTAATGTGTACAGACGTCTTTGCATCTTGATTGTGAGTTGACTTTGACCACACCAAAATTACACTGGTTTTAATAGAATTGTTCCACTGGAAAATCATAGTATTAGTAAAATGTGCATACATTGAAACTTAAACTATTGTTTCTTGCACACGCCAGTCCATGCGCCTCTTCTGGCTACAATCTCATTTTGTCCATACAGAAGTTGACATATATTTGGCCGTTTTCTATACATAATTTAAGTTAAATGTTCAATGCCGTTCACAAATTTAACACAGACTAAACTATGCAGCGTGTATGAAGTTTCCCATGTCATTTTTGAGGAGAAATTGAAGTAGCCAGACACATTTTTGTTGACCTTTTTATTTAACACGTCTGTAGTAGTCAAATGTAATTATTACAGTGTTATTGAGTCGGGTTACAGAAACATAGCTTTTATTTTTACAACCAATGCTTTGAGAAATGTCTAAATGCATAGGATCTTTTTTTAATTGCCTGCTAAAGTGAACTAAAAAACCTAAATGTGAGACTTGACAGTTCATAATCAAATCCAGATCTGCCTTTTCTTTGCTTATAAAGGGGATTTGATTTTCTAGAAAGGCGCCAAATATTGTTTCTAACTCTTTAAAACGATCACTTAAAATCTTCAGTCCAATCTACTTTAAACACAGAAAATAATTAAATAAAATACAGATAAAATTAAATCACATTTGCATACAAAACTAAGAATAATTGAAATAACTACCGTGAAACTACATTATAAACCCATTCAGTTATACGTCATTCAGTGTGCTACCATACCAATTTGGCAATAGTTTTCATGTTTGCAGAGAAATGTTTGAAATTCTACATCCAGAGCGCTCACTAGTGGTAACAAACAGTACTACAACCTCCTAAAAAAAAAAAAAACCTAAAAAAAATCTGATCGGAGACTGCAAATTAGGCAAGTGAACCACAAAACTCAACTTGTATCATTCAAAAGTGTGTACTTCAAGCAGAGATGGGTAGAGTAGCCAAAAATGTTACTCGAGTAAGAGTAACGTAAGGACAAAACCTTAAATAATGCACAAAATCTGGTATTTTCAAAGTACAGAACACAAAAAGTAGGAAAAACTAAATCATATCTGAAGGAATAGTGCAAGAAACACAAATGTTCAAATAATTTAATATCGTCAACACAAAACCTGGTCAATTATATGTAGACTTACGGTGGGAAGAGTAACCAAACCATTTACTCAAGTAAGAGTACTGTCACTTCAAACAAGATAAGCGGGAGTAAAAATATTTTGCCTGAAAACTACTCCAAGAAGTACAGTTTCTTTATAAAGTTACTCAAGTGAATGTGGCTGAGTACGACCGAGCTCTGATTTTAAGTATCAAACTCTACACGTGCGCATTTTGTACATGTTCACCTCACAAATGGGCCAAGCTGAAGATGAAATGTATTTTAAATTCCTGAATACAGTACCTAAGTCTTACGTAGATATTTGTAAAAGAACAACTCTGATTGGAAGGACTTGGCACAACAACGTCACGCCCTCGTCTGTTTAACCTGTGGCCTCTCGGCGCTCTCCTCTAAAACTAGGTCCGAGTCGGGGGGTTTTTTTTGGAGCGGCCTCAGTTCCATATTTTGAGGAAGTTGTCCCAGGAGCCCGTGCAGCAGGCCATGCCGTCGCTGGACACGCCGATGCAGCTCACTCTGTTGTCATGTCCGGCCAGCACACCTGAAACACACCCAGAAGGACAAGCGTGAAGGACAGAGAGGTTAACGCTGAGAGGAGTGGTCTTATCATGTACGTAATTGAACATAGGTCTAGCCATGTAATTGTAATAAGCTGCGTTTAAAATGTTATGAATTACTGATCGAAGTCCCAACCGTCCCAGTCCGTGGTTATCTCGTCTCTTTCTCCGCTTCCTTCTACTCCTACAAAGACACAAGGCAGCGCTGTATCGCCCGCTCTGATTGACAGTTGTGTCAGGAGCTTGGGATTGTGGGAAAAAGAGTTCTCTGCCCCTTTCCGAGCACTTTTTGAAGCTGGTTTCAAGAGGATTCCACCACCTGATGGTTTAGTAGAAAAAACGTAATATCTAGCCTTGATTGAACTAGTCTAGTCCTGGTTTAATTCTGGTTCAGCACTGAATTTTATTTATTTTGTGCAACCCCAAACTGTAAATATCTGTCCCTCAGGAAAACTGACTTTACCCCAAACTGTAAATATCTGTCCCTCAGGAAAACTGACTTGAATAGCTATTCTCTGCTCCTCAATAATCTATAAAAAAAAAGACAAAAACATCTTAAAAGTAGTGACGGGCAAAGTGAAGCAAGACTTTGAAGCCTGGTTCGGGCTAAAGTGGGCGTGTCGAAACCTGCGCAGATCCGATCGCCGTTGACGGTGGAGTTTCCAGTTTAACCCTATTGGCTGTTGGGCCTTTGTTGTGCGCCCTCATTGGATTATAAGCAACATATGTTTAAACGCACTGGTAGAAAAGCTTCAAAATGAATTTAAGATTTTTTTTAATATATTAAAATTTCCAGTAGATGGCAGTATTTTGAGACTTTTGTGCCGTCACTGCTGAGGCTTCACTTAAAACACGTACAATAAACTAAATAACAGTAAATATGTCTTACCTAGTACTCATACATAGACCAATATCCGGAATTGAAGTACCGGTAATCCTACATTGCCTTTGTGCAGTGTCGTCCTGGTTTGGTAGTCCTGGTTTTTGCCCGCGTACTCACCCACTCTCTCGGCTTTGAGCGAGTCCCAGATGTTGACGTTGAAGTCGTCGTATCCGGCCAGGATGAGCCTCCCGGACAGAGAGGGCGCCAGAGAGGTGACGCCACACATGATGCTGGAGTCCTGGTACGTGATGAGTTCCTGGTCGGCGCGCAGGTCGTACAGCTTACAGGTGGCGTCGTCCGACCCTGTGATCACCGCGTTCCCGTTCGGAAAGAACTGCAAGAGAAATGCAAGAATTTAGTCGTTCTCAAGTTACGCTGCGTTTTTACCTTTGTTAGTTTCGGATAATATTTGTCGTAGATTAGGGGTTTTCACGGGACAATTGTTTTAAGCGTGAATACATTTCATCACTTAGCCAAGTTGCTTCTTCAGTTCCTCTGGCAGGGTTTGTTTTAAGGCAGGGATTTACCAGATCTCTGTCAGAGGAACTGAAGAAACAACTTGGATGAGTGACAAAACTCGTCAAACTTTTGTCCAGTTGACAGAATTCAGTTTTCTTTTGCTATGACGTTATAACGGTAGAAGAGGTTAAATGAAAAAATACTTCTTCAGTTCCCCCCGGAAACCTGAGGGCCAAGAAAAATTTGTCTGAGGGCCGCATTTTATCCCCAGGCCATAGTTTGGACCTTGATTTAAATTCAACTTGACTGAAGTTAATAATCTGTGAAAAACAACAACATTTTGCCCAATTGAGCTTGCTTGAAAGAATATTAAAAAGAAGCATAAATCATAAAAAATGTGACCTGTAATAAATAAATGCAGTAAACTAACACTCAAAAACAGTTCCAAACAAACAAATAGTTGTGGGCAAATAAAAAGTTTTCCTCATACTGTTTTTCGATTAGATTTGACCTTTTCTTTTCAAAAACAAAACGAAAATGGTTGTAGGTAATGATTTCAAGACCATAAACAAAACAGACTTTTAATCAGAGTCACGTAATACCAGAACAAAGCCCAATCTATTCCTGCAAAGTCCAAACAACCGCCAGAGGTTCAGGTGCGACTCAGATGTTCTTTTGTCCAGCGCTTGTGAAGTCTGCTCACCCCGATGGCGTTGATGTCGCTCTCGTGCCCTGAAAACGTCTGTCTGCACTGCGCCTCGCGGATGTCCCACAGTTTGGCCGTGAAGTCGCAGGCTCCGGAGATGAAGAACTTGAAGTCCGGGGACACGCCCAGCGACATGCAGTCCCCCTGGTGGCCGGCGAACGTGGTCTTTATGGTCCCCGTCTCGATGTCCCAGAGCATGCTGAGGTCAGAGAGGGTTCGGAAAGAAACGAGTGAGATCCGTGTTATTTATGCTCATCACGAACATCCAAACGAGTCAAAACTACTCCATTTAATATTACAAAGGCAAGTCCGTTTAAAGGTGCAGTATGTCACTTTTCTGGCTTATGTCTCCATGGAGATGTTACTGCTTCACCTTGGATGTTTCACAGTATTCAACTTATCTCAGGTCAGATTTTCGAAGGTCGTGTTTTTGGCAATAAAGACAGCTATAATTGAACATTTGCAGGACAGATCAGTTTAATGCCTCACTGTGGAACATTCTAGGCCAAAGCGATAGTATCTCCACAGAAAGCAGAAGCAGGAGACGGACCCCTCCACCGCAAAAGTGACACAGAGCACCTTTAACCAGCTCTTTTTATCATGATCGTTTCAGATTTGATGGGGCCGTCCGGATTAATCGACTAATTGTGAAGAGTCGACTATAAAAAATAATCTGGACTATACGGACTCTAAAACATAAATGCGAAAAGAAGAACTTAATTTGTAAATGTTCTCGCTCCAGAAGCCTTCAGTCACAACATTTCTCCCTTTATCTGGTTGATAATGAATTTAAAAAGTCTCAAAATAATCCTTTGACCTGTGGACGAATCGATAAAATAATGTCTTGACTACTGAAATAATGGTTTGTCCCGCCTCACGTGAACTCAGCGTTGTCAATAGCCAGAATATAACTGTATGTTCTTACCAGGTGCAGTCTCCAGAGCTGGTGATGATCTCGGTGTCGCTGAGGAACCGACAGCAGGAGAGGTAACCTGCAAACACAGAGACGCCATTTACACAGGAACGAGACTGGGACTCTCCAGCCTCATGTCAAGTCCCAGGTTTTATGCTTTCAAGTTCAAGTCCTTTCAAGACTGGTCCTGGTTTGAGCCCAGTTTAGTTCAGATGTCGACTTGGTTTGGTCCTGTTCTAGTCCTGGTTTGGTCCTGGTCTTGTTCTGGTGTAGTTCTGAATTTAGTCCCAGTTTAATGCCAATTTCCTCGTGATTTATGTGCAAATGTGAGCGCGCCCATAGACTTGTTTTTGGTCCTGGTCTAGTCCTAGTTCAGTGTTGGTGTTCTCCAGGTTTAATGCCACTTTAGTCCTTGGATTGTGATTGTGGTGTTGTGTGTATGCGTGTGAGAAGCACTTATTTACGTGTTCACTTATTTTTGTGCAGTCTAACATTCTAAAACTGAACTCTGGAGCTGGTTTTATCTGCTAAAACTACCAAATAGAAATGTCAAGATTATTTTCTTTATCGATAATCCTGATTATCCATGTTGCAATATAATCGTAAGAGATAAAAAGTAGTAATTGTGACATATTTAGAAGCAAAATGTAGTCAAAAACAAATATAAAGTACTTTCTATCCAGCTGTTTTTGTCACATTAACTTTATTTTATCATATTATTGGAAAGAAAATGAACGATTTCCCTGTCGTTTGGTCACGATCTCGGTAATGGTGAATAATCGTCACATGGTGGTGTTTTTTCTCACGATAATCGTAACACTAAAATGTGATCCGGTGACGTCACTGCTGCCGAAACGCCATTACAGAAGAAGGAGCGGGAACTTGCACCCAGAGGCGGCGACGTAATCCCTCGACAGTGGCGCCGAGTACAGCGCGGTTGTTTCAGAGAACGCTCTTCACACACTCACCGTTGTGCGCCGCCAGCTCCCTCATCACCTTGACGTTGCCGTCCTTCCCTTTGAGGTTGTAGATGGAGCACATGTTGTCCAAACCGCCGCAGGCCACGAGGTTCCCCGAAGGCGCATAGGCACAGGTCATGACCCACGACGACTTCAGCGGGATCGCGTTCACCTGCCAGACCAGACACGGCAATGAGAGGGGGCGCCAGGGAACCAGGGAACCAGGGAACCAGGGAACCAGGCACAAACGTGAAAGAACTGTACTTTTGCAAACATTTGAGCTATTTGTCGTTTATTTCACTACATTTTTGATTTGAAGTGCTTTTCTTATCGTTTGAAAGGTTATTTTTTTGCACGTTCATGGTGACTTTCTGCCCTAAATGAACTAAATCACCTTTGAACTCGTCAGAAATGTTCTAAAACAAGTGAAAATGTGGTTTAATGTGAGTCATTTTCATAACTGAAGTCAGTGGAGCTCAACCCTTTTCCTTGAACCAAAAACGATGTGACAAAACGAACTTGAAAACCACTGATTGAAGCCGCTGTAAGTCATCATCCATTGTCCAGTTTAAGACCTAAAGTATTGGTGACCTTCTGCCAAGAGGTTTTGAGTTCAAGTTGCGGCTTTAGTTAATTTTTGAAAACTATTAAAGAGTCAAATGTTTGTATGTTTGTTTTTTTTGTGTGTGATTTGACTTTAATTTAAGTCATATTCTGCTACTGTATCTGTACTTTGCTTCAGTACAAAAAGAAGTACTTCATCCACCAGTGTATTCAATATTAATATCAATGTAATATCCACACTTATTTGGATCAATATGAAATGAGTTCAGTGGAAAAGGTCCCAATCTTTTTCCTTCGTTTTGGCTTTGACCTGAGTAATTGTGAACATTTACCTTGTTAGTGGTGATCGTGTCCCACACGATGAGCTTTCCGTCTTGTGAGGCGCTGACACAGAGCCTGGAAGGGGAAAAACACACTTTGTAAAGTTGCAAATCAATACATTCAAATGAACTGTAAACAGACTTGATTTTCAATATGTTACTATGGATTCTCCACTTAAATCTGCCAAAGCGGTCACATGTTTGTTCCACTTTACTTCATTCATTCATTCTAATGTAAAACTACATTTTCAATTTACTTTATTTGATTTGACTTTTCTTTTTTTAAATGGTTATCAGTATTGATTTCATGAACATGCACAGTATAGACGTTTTAATCAGTACCATTTAACAATAAAAAAAAATAGCCCAATTTATTCCTGAAAAGTCCAAACTGCTCCAAACCAAAAATGTTATAAAACAAATGTGAAATTATAATCTTGGTCCTTTGAGTAGATGTAGTTTAAGTTCCAGAGTCATTCTCATCATTTGAGTCTTTTTCCTCGAAGCTTCAAACAAAATGCAAAACAAACAGAAATGGGAGTGTTTTGTTTTCATATCATGCGTGTGGGATTTCTACTGTTTCATTTGCACAAATATTTACTTTGACTTGACTCTGACCAAACAAAGCTTTTTATTATTATTTTTTTTCTTTCTGTCTTTGTCATAATAAGACAGTATAGTCACATACAAAAACATTTCAAAGACTTACAAAGACGTTTAATAAGGTCAAAATGCGACCTCAAGTCATTGTAAGTATATTTTTTTATTTCTATTTTTAAACCGGATGTATTAGCTATTATAACATGTTATTGTTTAAACTGGATGTAATGTATTCGTGCAAAGGGAGTGGGTTTACGTGGAGTCCGTGCCCCAGTGCATGGCGTAGATCTTGGCCAGATGCCCCCTCAGCGTTTTTCTGGTCTTCAGCTGGACGCGCCCCACCACCGAGGTCGAAGCGCACGCCTCCTGGAACGTGGTGTCCTGGACCGCCTTACGAGCCGCCTGCAGGAAAGAAACGGCAACGCAGGTTTGACTTGACCCCGGTCCGCGGAGGGCGAGATACTAGTCGACTATGATCGTCATCTGAATATTACAGACTCTTTTTTTCATCAATTATACATTTTATTCGCAAATATTCTCTATCTAGAAGCCTTCAGTTACAATTTTTCCACATTTATTTGGTTGATAATGCCTTTAAAACGTGTCGATGTACAATAGAAATAATCGTTTTGACTCGTCGGCTGCTGAAATAATCGCCAGTCACAGCGGATAAACTCAAATCCAATCCAACTTTATCTGCATGTAATGTTTTATAACTAAACAGGAACATAATCGCATTCTAAAAACAAATAAAAGGGACTGAGCAAATTCCTTAATACTCCTTTAATGCATGTAAATGTCATTTTTAATCGATCCGGACCCCAAAAAGTACACCTAGATGTATTTTTATGTGGCTATTTATGTCATAATAACGTTACTTTTGCATTCAGAAAGTTTGATTTCGTAAAGCTGGTCACACTATTGAGACAGAAATGTGTTAGAATGAAAGAAGATTCATAATATGTCAATGTCAATAATCGTTATGTTTCTTCTCAGCATAATCATAACACTAAAATGTCGTTTCATGTTTAAAACCTGTTTAAACCTCCACAAACATGCCTTGTATTAGTTTAGCAGTTCATATTTCGGGCTTTTCTCAGACGTTAAAAGCTCCTGAATGTGTTTTCAAACGTGCCGTGCGAACCCAATAGTGATTTTGAAAACATAAATAACAAACAGAGCCGCAATACTTCAAGTTACACGCGTTTATAGCCGTTTTGCAGCGTGTGAAAATGTACTCACAGTGATCTGGTCCTTCAGACTCTCCGCCTCTTTCCTCAGATCCTCCATTTCTCCCATGGCGGCGACTTTTAAACGCTGTCACCAACCCGTCGACAGAATTACTAAAACGAAAAATGGGAAAGAAATGAAAGGGAAAAATGCGTATTACAAGCTGTAGATGGGATAATAGCTCGTCATATTTCCTTTGAGACGTCCGGCGCCACTGCTCCTACCATGTAATCAGAACTGGAAGGCAAGTGCTCTTTTGCAAGTCAAACTCGCTCTCCCGATCTACTTTGCAAAGTTTTCCCCGACGTACAGAAAAGCCACGGAACTCGGCGCACATGCCCAGTCAAATGAACGTTCCCTTTGACATTAGCCGTGTGTTTGTTCTATGGAGGATCTGACACACACACACACACACACCCCAGCCCTGAAGGTACACACAAACCAGCAGGGCCTGTCGCTTAAGTCATCACGGACCCGCCAAGGAAGACATGACAACAGTGGAAGTGGCAATAGTGACTAAGTAAATAATCTGTGTGTTTATTTTTTTAATCTCCAGATAGCGACGCATATCTGAGGGCGCGTTCACACTTTGGTCCTGAACTGGGCCCATTTTAGTTCTGGTGTGGGCTTGGTTTGGGCCTGTACTAGTCCTCGTTTAGTCCTGATCTAGTCCAGGTTTATTTTCAGGTTCTGTCCCGGTGAACGTACGCTGAGTTAAACACTAAAGGTGCAGTAAGTTCAGGTCGGGCCGGGACCCCCAAAAATAACCGTGAAACCAACTCTGGACCCTCACAGTAAAATTAAATAGATTTGTCCATAAAAAATGAATTGAATTGTATATATTTCAGAAGTTTATTGTGTTATTTGACCCAATTTCACTGAAGTTTTCAATGAAAAAAAGCTTAAATACAACATTATACCTTTAAATCATCTCAGCTCATGTTATAACATCTCCATGGAGACAAGCAGGCGACCCGAAATGTTACATCACGCATCGTTAAGAATATTTTATCTAATGATCAGCCAATGAAATCAGCTCGTACTGACTCCTCCTGCTCGTTTCCATGGAAATGTTGTTACTTTAGCAACAATATTCCACAGTGTGGCATAAAACGTATCCATCTCCACAGAGAATGTTCTAACTTTTTATTTCTAGGGAATCATGCCGAAATTATTAATAATAATAATAGTAATAACAATAATAATAATAATAATAGTAATACATTAAGTAAGTAAGTAAGTAAATATATAAATAAATAAATAAATAAAACTTATATAGCCCTTTTTGGACACTCAAAGACGCTTTACAAAACAGAAACAAAGTAAAAGCACAACAAATGTAAAAAACAACAAAGGTAAAAAGTTACATACAGTTACTTTAAAATAAGAAACCTATTTTTGATCTTTGATTGAACTGAAGAACAATATCTTGAGCTCAATGTGCCTGTAAATGCCAGAAATATCGCCTTTATAACCTTCATAACGTTTCTCTTTTTGCCGCTTTTCATCACAGACAAAACACGGGATCGTTTTCATGTTGCCGCGCATCTTCAAAAGCAACCATTTCGTTTTTCATCGTCGCGGACTTTTCGCGCGCGGCTGAGCTCGTTCCGACTAACGCTGATGGCTTTTGAATTGAGTAATGCGCTGATTAAATGAGCGGTTTTGACGGCACAGCAATCACATAATGGAGGCGCAAATGTCCTCGGGGCGAACGCCGGCCGCCGCGGGAACCGATCGCTCAATGATTATCGAGATTTTGTGCACGGGCCGATCGGGTGCACGAATACGAAAGGAAGCTTGCTCCGTCTTACTCCGCGGACATTGCGAACGCGAATTTGCTCTCAATCCTGAAAAGCATAAAGGAGTTGATTTGCATTCTCGCATAACCCATTTGTATAACTTTTAATATTTACTGTACTTCACTCGGGACATATCAGCACACCTGTTTTGCCTTTGGCCGTGACCGAGAAATTTCCGTTTTTCCGTGCAAAAAGTTGAAATTCTATCGTTCTCTAGTCAAGTCTAGAACGCGCCACTTCGACAGACGGGAGACGATACGTGCCAGCTGGCGTTATAGATAATCGACATGAAGCGGTTTCAGGTGAATTGCGCGTCGCCTTACCTTAAATGGCGGTGAAAGAAGACGTTTTTGAGCTATTGCGTGCCTCTCTCTCTCTCTCTCTGTTTCTCCCTTTCCTTCACTATTTGAATGCGTCCCTGTCAAAACCCATGACCTGCTGCATTTGAATCTACTTTGAATGAGGTGAAAAAGCTTTGAGCGGGGGAGTGAACAGAGCTTTTCAGAGACAATAGCAGCAGATTTGCTCCATTGTTAAGTCCAGTCCGAGTTCAGAAGTAGCAGAAGCGGAGGAGCCAGGAGTTGTGCTCGAGTGCGTTTAAAGTAGAAGTGAAATGTAAAGTCCACGACGGACAGAAAAAAGTATGTTGGAGAAAGTAAAACTCGAGTAAGAGGAAGTGCCTGGACAGAGCAATGAATAACGCGCCAAAGCCTCAAAGGAAAGAAAGAAATAAAAGACGAGATCGTGTCTGAACGAGCGCAAATGTTCAACTCATTTCTCATTTATCGATTGCTGTTCTTGAGATTAATGGCTCTGTTGTTGGGATTGTGAAAAAAACAGAGAACAACAGTACTTTATGTATTTACAGCAACAGTTTTTTTTCATTCAAAACACAGTCATTTGTCTCATTTCTAGCGGTTAAGTGCTGCTCTGTCTGAGGCTTCTGTCAGCACCAGGCCGGTTCAAAACAACGATTCGAACACTGTATTAGTCAGTTCGAGTCGAAAAAACAATTAGTTACAATTAAGGCTGCAAGGGTGGAAAGATGTGTAATAAATTGGACCGTGTTTTCATTCAAAAGCACTAAATTTACACGTTTCCAGCATCATTTTTATGCAGTTTTGGATCAATTTGGGTCATAAAAAGTTTTTTCTCAGCTCATGGCATCTATCTATAAACCAGTTAACCATTATCTGATTACTAAATTAGTTGAAGGTTGCTTAAATAATCGATTAGAGTAAAAATATGATCTCTCAAAACTACTTAAAGTACAATTTTAACAAAAAGTTATTCACGTAAATGTTCTTGAGTAAATGTATTTGCACACCTCTGCGTTTCGTTCATATGTTTGCAGATTCTGTCCAACTCCTTCGGAATCTATACACGCTGTTCCACCTGCTGATGTCATGAGGTGGTCATTACTGGCAGCCGTTGTCCTGCCCCCTGCTGGCAACGATGGAGTTTTGTCTGAATATTCCTGAACTCGTGGGTCAATCACTGTAAACTGTTTTCAGTCTGTTGTCGTTTTTTCCTTTACAGATTTAAAGACGAATGTGAGTGATAAACAACAAAATATGAATTCTACAAGTCATGTTTTAATATGAGACAATAAACCAACTGTCTCCTGAACCAGGGCTGAACCAGGGCTGAGACCAGGGCTGAACCAGGGCTGAACCAGGGCTGACACCAGGCTGAACAGGCTGAACAGGCGGCTGACCAGGGCTGACAGGCCAGGGCTGAACCAGGGCTGAACCAGGGCTGAACCAGGGCTGAACCAGGGCTGAACCAGGGCTGAACCAGGGCTGAACCAGGCTGCACACTGTAACCAGGGCTGAACCAGGGCTGAACAGGCTGAACCAGGCTGAACCAGGCTGAACCAGGGCTGAACAGGACTGTCTATTTTCATTTCATCCATTTGACGACAGCAAAGACTTATTTGATTGACACTTTATTGACACTTGATCCGTGTCTTAACCGGGCTAAACCTAAACCGGTTAACTTAAAGGTGCCACTTTTCTTGTGGCTTGCAGTCCGGTCACCATAAACAACATTTGACGAGCGATGTATCACGATCAACGATAATGCCCCCACGCGGCGACCCAACATCGCAGTCAAGCCTTTTTCCAAATGAACCATATCGTAATTTATCATGAGCTGTAAAAAAAAAAGAGCCAAAGAATCGTTAGTAAGTCTCATTAACGAGCCGTATACGTTAATTTTTCAACACTTTACAGCTGAAAATGTGAATATACGACCAAAAAATAACAAAACCTTTCCTGTAAATGCAACGAAAAGACACAAGCGAAAAAAAAAAGAGCCGTAAAAATATCGCTCCTGCTTTAATTTACTGAAGTCGTTATTGTAATTTGTCATATTTAAATTAATAGTATATCTGTTTGTCTTTTTGCAGGTGTTATTGCTTTGGCTGAATGTTCCACAATAGGGCATTTAACATATCCACCGAGCGTTTCTCCAGTTAGAGGACCCCTATGATTATCGCTTAAGGAAAACTGCATTTTTACAGTGAGCGCCGTCGCCTCTCCACCGACCCGACCGTAACCTGGCCTTGCTTGCCCCACCAGAAATGTTACACAGCAGTGCGCTCTTAACCCGACCTAAAACCTCAGCGGTCCTCGCGCATAAACAGCTCCCAAATCGTGACCTTTTTTTGCCAGATGGGGAAGGATTTCTAGTAATGCGTGTTTTAGCTCTGTTTAGCCTTTTAGCGTTCCGTTCCCATTGTTTCGGGGGGATTAAAATTGCGCGCATTACGAACACAAAACTGGAAAGAGAAAAAAAAAAAGGGGGGGGGCACGGAGGGGCAGTAGGGCGGACGGTTGACCGTAAGAGGCAAGTGTTAAATCCCACGAGCTGAGATTTTAAGGGAGGTCTTTTGGATCAAATCTGATCTCATCCGATTACGGCTGCTTTTTGCATCTGGACCAGAGATGAAGAAAGGCACTGAACGTGTGTGTGTGTGCGTGTGTGTGTGTGTGTGTGTGGCGCGTGTGTGTGTGTGGTGTGTGCGTGTGTGTGTCTGAGGGATAGAGTATGATATGGGCGATGATGACACAGGATAACACCACGCTTTTCCTGACACTCAAAGACGCAAATGTTGGAAATGAGGGACTAAAAACAGGACTAAAATACGATAAAACAGGATTAAACTAAAACAGGATTAAACCGGGACTGCAACTCAACGGTGACTAAACCAGCACTAAAACAGGACTAAAACAGGACTAAAACAGGATTAAACAATTACTAAAACATGACAGAACCAGGGCTAAAATATGCTATATCAAGTCTAAACATGGATTAAACCAGGACTAAACCGCAATAGAACCTGATCCAAACCAGGACTACAAAAGGACTCAACGGTGACTAAACATCACTAAAGCAGGACTAATCCAAGACTAAAACAGGACTAAAACCAAACAAAAAAATGGATTTAGAAATGTCTAAAACATGACAAACTATTAGAGGTCTAATTAGAGGTCTAAAGCGGGATTAAACCACAACGGAACCAGATCCAAACCAGGACTACAATTGAATTCAACTAAACTAACACTAAAACATCACTTCTATAACAGGAATAAAACAGGAAAAAAACAAGACTAAAACAGGAATGACAGTACTGTAGTAGTAAAAGGAGTAGTAAACTTATACTTAATACTTGTACTAAACCAGGACTGAGCCAGGCTTGAATCAGAACACAAAACCAGCTCTAAAACAGATCTTACGTAAGCCTATAACTGGACTTAAATGGGACTAAAAACGGGACGGACTCGGCTCTGAACCATCGTGACTAAATGCGACTAAACCAGGACTGAACTAGGAATAAACTGTTACTAAACCGGCCCTAAACCTGGACTACATCCGGAGTTAATCAGGTCTAAAACAGGACTGAACCAGGGACCAAAAATAGCCAAACCCACCCAGGACTAAACCAGTAGAAAAAGTAGAAAACAGGACTAAAAAAGGAATAAAACAGGACATAATCAGGACTAAAACAGGAAAAGAGGAACTAAACCATCTCAAAACCAGGACTAAAACATGACTTCTGACGTCACTTGGGGGGACGCTGACTTTACTATTACTATTACTATTTACTATAATCCAAGTTAGTTTTTGTGTGCGTTAAACGGCACTGATTAAATGTGTGTATTGTTTCTGTTCAGGAAATTAACATTGAAAACCGTGGTCGATTAAAAAAGAAACTCAATATCGTAATTGTTGTTTTGAAGATATGTAAAATTAGAACCTCGTCTTTAATTAAAACGGTGAAAATGAGCAGAAAAAGACACCAAAACATCCAGTGTCATCTCACAAACACCAGTATAAAGTGATATTTCTGCACTTTTATGGAACATTTACGTTCTGTTCGATATTTGAACTTCATCCAAGCCGTTCACACACACATATTCGCTCATTACTGACACGAGTTATCGAGAAGAAACCCAGTGAGACCTTCATTACTGTCAATACCGTACGTAAATCGGGGCTGAAAACAAAAGACGGCATTTTAAAGCGCCTGCTCTCGCGCACGTTCTCATTTCAATAACAATGGACCTCCACGTCGAGCCCCTCTGTGCTCTTAATCCCTTATAACATTATATCATCCGCGACGACACAGATTACGCCCGGCCCGGTGCTGCTACTACAGTACTACCACGGCAACGTTATGACAAGGAAAACCTGTAGCTCCCGACACAGACACTGTACACCGCGAACTTGAACTGATTTGTTTTAGGTTCATGTCGAGCATCGGAAACGACAAAGAGGGACACGTTTCTCTCATCGTGAAGCAGAAACTGAGAACGACAGGCCAGTGTTTCCAACCCGAACCTGCCGGCCTGTTGGTGTCACGGCAACACGCACGAGACACGCTGAAATGAATGGCCTACACAAGACGATATATCGCGATGGACTGACGAACTGAGTCGATCGAAGAAGATAATCGGAGTTGATCGTGGTTATCGGGACGGCGCGAACTCTAAAACGCGTGATAAATGAACAACAATACACTTTGTTCTGAAAGATTCTCTATCCAGAAGCCTTCGGGTCAATATTTCAACCTTTATTTGGTTGATAATGTATTTTAAAAGTCAAAATGTGCAAAAGAGATAATCGATTGACTAATTATTACTGACAAATCGACTACTAAAATAATAAATGTGTTAATATTAGAACCACAAAAATGTATGATATGGTGAATTTAAAGGTCAAATATGAAATGTAATCAATCATCTCTTTCAAGTTGGGTTGATTCTCCTCTTGAACGACACAATAACGACACATGAATTGCTAAAAGTCGTCTTCTTGTTGTTACCAGAACACATTTTTGCCCCCCTCTATGACTGCGTTACTCACGTTTTGTCGGCGGCAGTGGCGGTCCGGATGCGTCTCAGGCCCCCAAACTCAAAGTCCTCGTCGCTCCTTCAGGATCATTCAACTTTTGCTCGCCTTGACTCTTGACGTTTATTACTCCGCGACTCCCCCCTCGGTGCTGCTGGTCCCGGGCAGGAGCAGATGAGGATTGGAGGGATGAAGAGATCAGCGATGGAGGGATAAAACCTGAGGACGGACAGAAAAAGGAGGCTGGGGGGGGGGCGGCGGGAGATGAGGGGAGACGAGGGGGGACGAGGAGGAGAGGAGAAACTGAACAGTTGTTAGAGTTTTGAGGCAAGAAGTGGGAAGTATTCAGGTAGTTTTAGCACGGTTTAGTTTTACTTTATGTGCTTTTTTTTTTTACTGCTCAAAGTACTGTAATTGCCCAAAGTGGTGGGATTAATAAAGCTTTTTTTAAATACTAGATTTTATTCAATGTTTTGGTCCCTCTAATTACACAAGATTTAAATTATAAATCAGATGTTTGGACCAGTCACTCGATTACGTTTATGTTTATTCCTATTTGATATTGGTTAAAGTTCTGGTAGGTTTAGGCCTGGTTTTGTCCTGTGGTTCTTTCTTTCTTTCTTTCTTTAGTTTGGATTGCCCCTCTTTTTCCATTCACAGCCTAATCTGCCCAAATAAGAACAAACATGTAGGTTTTTTCAGCTTATTTCAGCTCTTGACAAAGTGGGCAAGTCGACGAGTCAAACGATCATTTCTCTAGCACATTGAGACTTTTTAAATATATTTTTAGGGCAATAAAGGTTGAAACATGGCAACTGAAGGCTTCTTAGATAGATCATATTTGAGAATAACGTGCATTATTGGTGAAAACCAGAAACAGTTTATTCGTTTTTCGACATTTTGATTTAATAATGCCACTGTCTTTGTTATTATTGTTTTAGTGTCTGGTGGTCTACTGTTCAAATAACGATTAGTGCCCTTCTGTCGTCACTCGCGTTTGTAAATTGTTCCTTCTTTAATTACTTTGAGGGCTCAGCATAGGAGAATGCGAGGAGTTTGAGAGGCACAGCCAGTTGGCCACATTTGTACAAAAACAGGAGGAGGACACTCGAAAGATAAAGAACGAGACAGGAAAGAGTGGGTTGAGTTAAGGAGGTGCAGAAGGCCAACCAAACAAGGTGCAAGAGTGCGAGTCCACGAGCCTGCGGCAATTCTGAATCAAAAACCTGAAGAGATGGAAATCGTGGAGGAGGGGGGGCGGGGGGGGGACAAGATAAATACAGGAGCTGCCGGGAGCATGGCTTTTTAAGGAGCTCGGACAGTGTTTGAAAGATCTATGGCAGGAGGACCAGTGTTTTGTAAACCCGAGGTGAGGCCCGAATTAGAGCAGGGAGATTGACAGAGCAGAGCCACGAGAGGAGCAAAGTATCTACGGTTCAAACCAAGGACTTTGACTGGAGAAGATGTCAGTTTTAGTGAAGAATAATAATCAGATGGCAACAACAACAGCAGCTCAAAGTTTGAAGGCTGCATTCATGTCGGTGTAATCCCTCATTCGTCCAGCAGTGGTCCATCGTAGAAAAAGGTTCAGATGTCTACCTTTTAAAACCTTTTCTTCAAGACTTTCCGTGCTGTATTTGTTTGTTTTGTGATTTTAATGCACCTTTTCCTTTTTTGTAAAGCACTTTGAGACATTTTAGTATGTATTTTACTGAGCAAGGGACAATAAAAAGCTAGTAAATTGTAATTTACTGACGTGTTCACCTGCTAAATCTTTTCTTTTGTAGGATTAAACTCATTTGTATACGACCCCTGACACGTCAAAACTGGCACCAAACTAGGACTAAACCCTGAACTAAACGTGGACTAGATCTTGACTTAGAACAGGACCAACTCAAGTCTCAGGCCTAAACCAGAATCAAACCAAGAAGTGATATGACTCTGGACTCAAGTGAAGATGATAAATAGTGATCCAAATAATAACACAAGTAAAAAATAAAATGACTTAGCTGATTTATTGGCCTGTATTTTGCTTAGAAAAACAACATCTCACATTTAGTTGTAGTAAATGGGGGTAATAAGCCCAGAGAGTTGTGTTCACTGAGGCTGATAAAAGAAATGTATTGGAATTAAGGCTGGATTATTTGAAATGGGGGAAACTAAAAACAATAAACAAATGATATCTACACTATGATATCAACACATTACATTTTCCATGACAATTCCCATTTCAATGTTCAAAGCAACGTCTCTAGAAATGATCATTCTGGGCTTTTTATGAAGTTTAAAGTGCCTTTGACAAGTATTTACGATTTTCTCATTTCGACTTTATTTTGTGTATTTATACCTGTTGTACATATGAATGATAGTTTTACACCGATCGAGCAGGTGTTTGTGGAGAAAACATTGAAAGATCTGCAGAAAATGACAGGAAGTGACATCACACCAGAGATAATCATTCCAAAGTTTGTGCATAATTTACACAAGACTTTTTTGACTCTCGAAACATGAACTCAACAAGATAAAGTCGCTCTCATTTATTTTTATTTGTCAATAAAAAAAAAAAAATAGTGACATTGGATGAGTTTTTGCCCAGTGTCTGCTGGGTAATTTCTTAGTGTGATGTCATCAATTACAACCAGGAAGTAAGAATATAAACCTAAAAAAATGACCATTCTGTGATGATTTTTTTACTCTTTTTTTAATCAAAATTCTAAATATATTCATCTGAACTGCATTTTAGTTCAATGAGTGGTCCGACCTGACAGAGGCACTTTAAGGGTGCGTTCAGACCTGGTTTGGTCCTGATGTAGACCTGGTTTGGTCCTTGTGTAGACCTGGTTTGGTCCTAATGTAGACCTGGTTTGGTCCTGATGTAGACCTGGTTTGATCCTGATCCAGACCTGAGTTGGTCCTGATGTAGACCTAGTTTGGTCCTTGTGTAGACCTGGTTGATGTAAGACCTAGTTGGTCCCTGATGTAGAACGGGTTTGGTCCTAATGTAGACCTGGTTTGGTCCTGATGTAGACCTGGTTTGATCCTGATCCAGACCTGAGTTGGTCCTGATGTAGACCTAGTTTGGTCCTTGTGTAGACCTGGTTTGGTCCTGATGTAGACCTAGTTTGGTCCTGATGTAGAACTGGTTTGGTCCTAATGTAGACCTGGTTTGGTCCTGTTCTAGTCCTGTCTTTTCCCTAGTCTTGTCCAGGTTTAGTTACGAGTTTGTTCCCAGTTAAATCCTGACTTTACTGTGGTTTTTAATGTGGTTTGTGTGAAAATTAACTAAATTTAACTAAATTAAAGCAGTAAGACTCTGATTCTTTTGGCTACAATTTTACACAGTGCAGCTTTAAATATTGCATTTTTAAATAGTGTTTTGTGTGTGTGTGTGTGTGTGTGTATGTGTGTGTGTAGAGCTGTAAGATTAATCACAATCACATCAAAATCACGGACGCAATTAGCAAATGGCAAAGGCAATTGTTGAAGTACCACGATTTCCTACACAAATAACAAAATATCCTGTCTTGTTCTGCGTGAAAAGGCTGCTAACGCTGGCGTCGACGTTCGTTTATTAGTTCGTCCGTTCAAAGGCCTATTTCAGTCCTTTTGTCGATCCTCCTGGACACGTTCGCCGGTCTCAACACTCGTCAGAAAAGTCGATTCACCTCAGAGACGATTGCGAAAGTGCCAGAATTCGAAGCTTTCCCGGGACTGTGAAAACTACTACGCGGGGCGAAGCCGGGCCTTTGCGTAACGTCTGCTAATCATGAAGTGGTCTCATGACATCACAGTTCTATTTTCTGCTCGGGCCCGTGTGTTGTCAGAGCGGGCGACGGGCGGGGCAGCTTAGTCTTAATGGATACTACGTCTGAGGTGCATTATGAAAAGGAAAAAAAAAAAAGCACAGAAGGTTAATGCAGACGCGGCGCGGAAAAGGTTAAAATCCGAGTGTCCATTAAAGCGGCCCCCCGACCCAGTTCTGCACAGAGGGGTGGGGGGGGAGGATTATGACAAGTGAGATGGGAGGAAATGACACGGGCATCGGGACGTACACTGCAAAATAATGTACGTGCAGGAGTTTCTGTGGTTGAGTTGTTTTGAATAGTTTAGATTTGTTTATTTTTTACATTTAGATATGACTTGTTTCTAAGTATTATAAAAAAAAAACCCGCTCAGGCCTTCATCAAACTTCACTGTGAGAAGTAATAATAAAGTACAGTTCAACTCACAAACGTAAAAAACAAAAGTAAAAACACACTAATATGTGCCATAACGTGCAACTGAAGCGAGAATTTGCGGGGATGATCATTTGCGTCGATGTTTTACAGCACGCAAATTAGTTACCGTTTTGAGTATTTCATTATTTATTTATTTATTTAAGAAAACACACACAAGAGACACCTGCCGCACATCATTGCACTGGATGTCTACTTCATACGTGCGAAGGCGATTTTTCTTTCTTTCATACATTCTTTTAACTGTCCACTGTTATTTGAGCCCAGTCCTTCCTGATTGTTGGTTCATTCTGTGTCATCCATTTCTTTGCCATAGCTTTTATCCATCTATTGTTTCCATTGAAGGAGTTTTATGTCCCGGATAGAATTTGTTGTTGTTGTTGTTATTGTTTTTTTTAATAAACACAGAACAAGGACCAAAACAGGACACAGAGAGCATTCAAGTCTGATATATTCAGTCCATTTGGTCCAAAGTCTGTCAATTTTTTCCATTTTCCAATTTCATCCGGATGTAATTTTCGCAACTTATTTTCAAAGTCAATTATAATGTCTGTCCAGTCTTTGATTGGCGGTTCAGTTTGTGTCATCCATTTTTGTGATGGCCTTTTCCCCCCGCTGCGGCCAGAAGTATGTTCCAGACGTATCCATTCGTTGTGTCCATGGCAGCGGTTCTGAGGCCCAGATGCATAGTCGGCGATGTCATAGACAGTCTTCAGAGCTCAGTCCAATATGTATGAGCAGATACGTGGTTTCAAAGAGGGTGAAGTGGACTAATAATTAAATTTAAATGTTTTTGTTTGTAGTACATGTTACATTCTTACGCACGTTTTGGAGGATTTTGGACATAAATATCATCATCAGAAAATATATAATAGTAGTAATTGACAATATATGGCGTTAGAAAACTATTAACTACTTTATAATATACAGAAAGGGGGTACTTGAGACAAAAAAAATAAATGGGAACCACTGCTGTAAACTAAGGTGTGAGTGAGTGAGAGTTTCAGTGTCGTTAGCTCCTCCCTTCAGAGAGATATTTATATATATTCAAGGCAGTCCCTAACCAAAACTCTGACGGAACTAAAGCAGCTGCTTGGCAACGCTCACGCTAAATATTTGGACGATGGTCATTACCTTTTTATATAAATCAGTCCAAAAATCTTACTCTACTGGCAAATTTGTTAAAAATCAGAATGAAAAATTATGATCTTAAAAATGAAATATGTTAAAAAAAACAAAACAACAACAACAACAACAACAACAACAACAACAAAAACTACTCACAATAACTATTCTAAAATCAAGTCATTTTAACACAGAAATGTTTGTTTTTGCAGTGCAATGGTTGAAGCGAGTGGGTTCTCTCGGGGGGCCACAGTGGTCGTAATGGGAAGGATCAGCCCAAGTGAACAGTGTTGAGTGTCTCTTCGCTGAACGTCGATGATTAAATGATGCTGGATTATTCCATATTCTAAATGGAGTTTTTTAAGCTTCATAAACAAATGCACTCGTTTGTGCTGGATTAACCGTAATCCCTCTATTTCTCTCGCCATGTGCACCTCCCTGACCTGCCTCGTCTGGCTCGTCCTCGTTTCTAACTATTAACAGAATGTGCACTAACACTGAGGGCCCCACAAACCACTAGGGGGCCTAAAACAGTGATTCACAATGGATCCCCAAGAAAGGTCCAATTTGACAACTAGAATTATAATGAAGGGATGCCGCGTTAAATTGCTGTTGAATACTAAAACGTCAAACTCAATTTTTCGATACTCGATACTGCAATGATAATTAAAAACACACTTAGTACACACTAAGTACTTTCTTTGTCTTACCATGTTGTCTTTGACTAGTTTTAAAGCTTAAAATCTGTTAAAGTTTACTTTTTGTATTTCATTGTTCAAAGTAATATCTAGTTTTGAAACTAGTTTTAGTGTGAAAACTTTTGATACTTTTGATCCCAGTTCCCAGTCATTGTCTAGAAGGGGACAGACTTCAGTATTGCCAACGTATCCACTGACAACGTAACAGTGGCTGAACATCACAATTTTTGCTTTATTTTGTACCTGCAGATGATGGTTTTTGTATGATTTTATTCCATATTGTATGTCTACGACAAGGTGTCCACCAGTGCACGTGGCACCAGGACACCCTAGGCCGGAGATCAATGAACTTTGTTGTTGTGTCATCTGACCTCCGGCCCCGTGTCTTGGACACTCGGGTAAAGAGAGGGGCGGAGCTGTCAACCGACCACCACCTGGTGGTGCGTTGGATCCGCTGGCGGCGGAGGAAGCCGGACAGACTTGGCAGGCCTAAGCGCATTGTGAGGGTCTGTTGGGAACGTCTTGCGGAGCCCTCTGTCGGCAAGGTCTTCAACTCACACCTCCGGGAGAGCTTCTCCCAAATCCAGGGGGAGGCTGGGGACATTGAGTCCGAGTGGACCATGTTCTCGACCTCCATTGTCAATGCGGCTGCTCGGAGCTGTGGTCACAAGGTCTCAGGTGCCTGTCGCTGGGAAGAGTTTGGGAGGTCATGGAGGAGGACTATCGGTCGGCGCCAAAGAAATGCTGGCAAACCGTCCGGCGCCTCAGGAGGGGAAAGCAGTGCTGCACCAACACCGTTTATGGTGCGGGTGGGGACCTGCTGACCTCGACTGGGGATGTCGTTGGACGGTGGAAGGAGTACTTTGAGGACCTCCTAAATCCCACTGTCACGTCTTCCGGAGAGGAAGTAGAGACTGAGGACTCGGAGGCTGACTCGTCCATCACCCAAGCTGAAGTCACTGAGGTTGTTGGCAAAACTCCTCGGTGGCAAGGCTCCGGGGGTGGATGAGATACGCCCCGAGTACTTAAAGTCTCTGGATGTTGTAGGACTGTCTTGGCTGACACGTCTCTGCAACATCGCGTGGCAGTCGGGGACAGTGCCTCTGGACTGGCAGACCGGGGTGGTGGTCCCTCTGTTCAAGAAGGGGAGTGTGTGCTCCAACTACAGAGGGATCACACTCCTCAGCCTCCCTGGTAAGGTCTATTCCAGGGTACTGGAGAGGAGAATCCGACCAATAGTCGAACCTCTGATTCAGGAAGAGCAGAGTGGTTTTCGTCCTGGTCGTGGAACACTGGACCAGCTCTATACTCTCCATCGGGTGCTCGAGGGTTCATGGGAGTTTGCCCAACCAGTCCACATGTGCTTTGTGGATCTGGAGAAGGCTTTCGACCGTGTTCCTCGGGGTGTCCTTTGGGGGGTGCTCCTGGAGTACGGGGTCCGGGGCCCTTTGCTCAGGGCTGTCCGGTCCCTGTATGACCGCGCAGGAGCTGTGTTCGCATTGCCGGAAGTAAGTCAGACCTGTTGCCAGTGGATGCAGCCGGGATGAGAATCAGCACTTCCAAATCTGAGGCCATGGTTCTCGACAGGAAAAAGGTGGCTTGCCCTCTCCAGGTGGGTGGGGAGTCCTTGCCCCAAGTGGAGGAGTTCAAGTATCTCGGGGTCTTGTTCATGAGTGAGTGAAGGATGGAGCGTGAGATTGACAGGCGGATCGGTGCATCGGACTGTTGTGGTGAAGAAGGAGCTGAGTCGAAAGACAAAGCTCTCGATTTACCGGTCACTCTACGTTCCTACCCTCACCTATGGTCATGAGCTTTGGGCAGTGACCGAAAGGACAAGATCGCGGATACAAGCGGTCGAAATGAGTTTCCTCCGCAGGGTGGCTGGGCGCTCCCTTAGAGATAGGGTGAGGAGCTCAGTCACACGGGAGGAGCTCAGAGTAGAGCCGCTGCTCCTCCACGTTGAGAGGAGCCAGCTGAGGTGGCTCGGGCATCTGTTCCGGATGCCTCCTGGACGCCTCCCTGGGGAGATGTTTTGGGCATGTCCCACCGGGAGGAGGCCCCGGGGAAGACCCAGGACACGCTGGAGGGACTATGTCTCTCGGCTGGCCTGGGAACGCCTCGGGATCCCCCCGGAGGAGTTGGAGGAAGTGTCTGGGGAGTGGGAAGTCTGGGAGTCCCTGCTTAGACTCCTGCCCCCATGACCCGGCCCCGGATAAGCGGAAGAAGATGGATGGATGGATGTTTACGTGTGTGTTTATACATTTGTTGACTTAATGAATGTTATTTTGTGTTCCTGTTTGTTTCATGTGTTTTGTATTCGACGGTACGCAAGAGTTTGTCACATTGAGTTTCCCCTGTATGTATGTATGTATGTATGAATAAATAAATAATAAGCATGACTTTCTGTTACTAGGAATGATACAAATGAATCTCTCCATTACACAGTAGCTTGTCAAACCCCAAATTGTATCTTGACTTGCATAATCTCCCACAAAACTAAAAACATCCCGGCTTTTCCTTACTTCAGAATGACATATTCTCACTGCCGCAAATCAACTCACACTTATCTTTCAACGACAACATTCTAAAATGTTAAACTGATAAGCCATTACTCACAGAATCCCCGGTTCTAAGACTACCAAACCAGTACAGAGTCAATCATTGTCGTTTATTATTTTCTTCACATGAAAACAAGCTGTAAAAAACAAACAAAAGTGCAGTCCAACCTTTGACACGCAAAATCTACATCCAAAACACTGCATTTGCAACACGATTTCACACCCGTCTCGTTGCATTGACTGGACAGAATAAATTATAAAATGTTTTTTTCTTCTTCCTGTTATCAGAATACTGGACCTGTGGTGCAGATGACGTCACATGTTTTAGGCCTGTAGTGTTTCACGGAGTGAGACTTACTATTGTTAATATGCTCATTTTGTAGTGTGATTGGACACATAGTACGTTAATAGACCTTGGACTGCGTTTATTACCAAATTAAACATTTTTGAATTTTCCTCTTGAAGTAGAAATAAAAAAATATTAAATATTGCAATTTCTGTTTAATTGTGATGATAAATTCACGTTTTGTAATGGTTTGAACCTCAACCAAGGCATTTAAGGCAGATTCTTGATGTTTTGTTAAAATATCCTCAAAATATCGTCACCGAGATCAGAAAATACTGAGATATTAATTTTTGTCAATATCGTTCACCCAATACTTAGATTGGAAATATTTGTAATAGTACATTTTCTCTTTATATTTATATCCATCAGCTGTCATTTTTGTGGTTCATTTATTTGATTAATTTAGCATTTTTTAATTGTTTTCTTCAAATTATTGTATTGCTTTTCTATTTTTTGTGGTAATTACTAGAGCGCCGGATACATATTGTTCTTTTAAGTCAACTCAATTTAACATTATTGGCCTTTATATGAATGTTGTGTCATCCGAAAAATGGCAAATCACATTGTTTTTTTGTTTGTTTCAGTTTCTTCCGTCTCACAGTTCATCCTTCCTTCCCTGTGACCTGCCGCTCCCTCGACTGCGCTCGGTTGGAATCTGGCTGCGCCCGCTTCGCCCCGGTGCAGCGCCCCCTTCTGGCTCCTGCTCGACCTCCTCCACACTCTTCCCGCGCCACAAAGCCTCGGCCTCTTCCCGCTCCTGCACAGAAACGGAAACTTGAAACAAACAAAAAAAAAACAACGATATTGCTTTTATCAATGGTGCATGTTTTGTGTTGATGGGGGGGGGGGGCAGGAGCCTGGAGAAAACCCACCCAAAACAAGGAGAAACATGCAAACTCCACACAGAAAGAGCTTTGAATGAAACTCCAGCGCATTTTATTGTTCTACCTAATCAAAACAGTATTTGAATAAACTTATAACAACAGTTTAAGGGATATCGACGTAACAAACACACGTACTTTAAGATGTTCCGAGCATCAGGATAAGAAGTTATATTGTCAGGTTTTTTAAAGATTATCCCGTGCGTTTAGTGCAAAGAACAGGTGCTTCATTTCACAACCACACTCCACCTCTTCATTTGCATTTGCATTGTAGTTTGAATGACCGGTGACGGTTCGAGTCACGACATTTACACACAACGCCTTCCATGACTATTTGTTTAATTGAGTATAACATGCTAACACTCAATCATTATTCGTTGGTCATAAAAAATAAAATAATTTAAAAAAGCCTCACCATGTCTCTGTATAGTTTTTCTTGGGTGAACCACAGGGCCAAGGCGCACCTCTTCCCTCTGGTCACCGCCGTCACTCCGTGTGGATTCACTGGACCTGACGAAAAGCCTACCAGACGCCCACAAGATGGCGACACTCGGGCCTGGACACCAGAGAAATACAAAAAAAAAACACATTATTGATAGTTTTCATTGACATTTTCTTGTGTTCTGCTGTCGAATGGTCTGAAAACTCAAGTCCATTTACAGTTTTAGGACAATTTAATTATTGGAAACTTAAGTACCACATTTGTTATTGTAGTTACTCTTTTTTTTTACTGAATTGACATTGTTTTTTATAATAACTTGACTGAACTTACCGTGACAGTCTTTGCATCTCTGTCAGTGAAGAACAGCTCGCCTCCATCAAAGTCGTCATTCAAGTATAAAATGGCACTGTGGACAGAAAGATGTAATATATATATATATATATATATATATATATATATATAATATATATATATATATATATATATATATATATATATATAGACTATTATATACTACTTTACTATTTTATATATAATATATATATATAATATATATTATATATAATATATATATATATATATATATATATTATATATATATATATATATATATATATATATATATATATATATATATATATATATATATATATATTAAAAATTGTAGAAGTAGTATACAATAGTCTCAATCGTCTGCATCTCAACACTAAGGCTAACCACCCTTTTTATTTTATTTTAGACAATAGAATGAAATCTTTAACGCAAATGCATTTTAGTTTCTTTAATATTATCCTTTGGTCAAATGTTTTCCTATTTATGCAATTTTTATTTGTTTTTAATTATTGATACAAATTTTAGTTTAAATTAATACTGATTATATTGATTTATTTTTTTTTTTTTTTTTACAATATTAGTACAAAACATTTAGTATTAGTTTCAGTCCTGAGTAACTGGTTATTATGCATATTTTGTCTGCAAACTCTTTCACTGACAAAGTGGAGAAAAGGTGACAAAAGCGCTGCTAAACGTACCTGAGGTCTCTGTGTGTAAAAGCGGGCGGCTCCCTCCAGCACAGTTTGGTCTCTGGTTCCAGGATGCAGTTGTCCACATGGACCGGGTGGGACAGGTCCATTCTGCCCTCCTGGTCCCCTGCTCATCCATTTAGGAACATTACGTGATTTATCTTACTGTACAATTAATTAACACGCTGAATTATCGCCCGTTTATCAATTACAGTCAGTCGGCTTTTACATCCACGGAGAACTCGGACTGCATATAATTGTAAAAAAAAGAAAAAAAAAAACATAAATCGTGACCATTTTAGAAGCAGAGGTAAGTTATTTCAATTCAATCTACTCTCTAAAAAGTAAACCCGGGTATAAGAAGCGTTTATGTCTGGCCGTTTATGTCGAATTAAGTTGAATTTATCCTTCGTGAAGTTTGATTTTGTAAAGCTAGTCACGTACTCGAGATGAATAGCAATCTTTGAGAGAAAATTAGGGATTTTACTGTTGTTAAATGCGATGTTTCTTCTCACAGCAATCGTAACACTAAAATGGAATATCGTGACTTCTCTATTACATATAGACTTCTCCTGGTGTGATAACGGGATTTTTGAGATTGACGTCACGATTCCAGACAAACAAACCGGTGTAGAAACGGACTCGGTTTGTTTACCTTGGTGGTAGCTTTTGTTTTGTTTCAGTGCCAATCACAATCACAGTTTGCGAGCCACAGAACCCCGGAAATCTTCGCACGTATTCTAAATGTTAACGCTTTGTAAAGTCAGAAATTATACGTGAAAAACTAGTTCCTCCACTCGTTCGGAAATCCGCCCACACAAACACCGTCAGCGCTTTATCCGCCTTTGCCTTTAGCCCGCTCTCTTCCTCAAGTGTGTCGTGAACGCGTCTGAGCGTGGGGTCGAAATATCCAAATATCGTGACGCTAAATTTGGTGTTACCGAATCGATATCGTGGGCTGCTGTATCGATATATCGCCATGAGTCATTTTCGGTACAATTTCCCCGAATTATTTTGCGACCGCGCTACAATTTTGCTGCTTGTTTGAAGAAAGGAAACTTGTTTACGCAAAAACATTTGATATTTTGACTGATTTGATGATTAAAATGGGTGTATTTCTTTTGCGCAGCTTGTGCAGGTCGTGGTTTAACAAAGGAAAACGTGGTTAAAATGTATTGGGATCTTTAGAAAATAGCGATAGACATCATAGAATATCATGAGCAATATATCGATAATCGTGATATTATCGTATTGTGAGCCGTGTATCATGTATTGTGTATTGTGCATTGCATCGCATCGTGAGGGGCCCCTGTGGTACCCAGCCCGAGTATGAACATGAGGGGGCGGGACTTGACTTGATCTGTTTTTAGTCGCAGTGGAAAGCGCTACGGCACTTCCTGGTTTCACATGCGTTCTGACAAATCGGTTCAAACTGGCCACTTTCCCGCCCTGTTTTCCTGGCGTCGCTTTTTGCAGAGACGTTTCCCTCACCCGCGACGGCGCTGCGGCAGACGAGGTGCGTGAACGAGACGAAGAGTCCGGACGGGCTCCTGAAGTACGAGTGCAGCAGCGTCCTCGCCCTCTCGCCGAGCTCGTGCAGGAGTTTGGCGTCCGACTCGTTCACCAAACCCTCCTGACCCAACTGTGGCAGAAACAGAGCTAATCACCATAAACTCCACCAAAAATAAAACATAAACACACAGGACTTACAATCTGAATTGGACCTTCCGTTATTTCTTTTTTTTAAATAGATATAATGCACTTTTACTAATTAATTTATTTTACTTTTATTTAACAAAAGGGCAGCAACTACTCATTGACTAATTGTGACCGTGGTCGACTATAAAAAGTAATCATAGTCGTATTTTGATAATTGCAACGTTATCCAGACTATACAGACTCGAAAACACATAGAACAAAGGCAGTGGCATTAGTTTAAAAAAAAGTTAAATTGTCAAAAGAGAATAGACAAAATAAAGATTTTTCTCAATAATTATCTTTTTTTCTGAAATATTCAGTCACCATATTTCGACCTTTTGGTTCTTAATATATTCAAAAATGATCAATTCACAATAGAAATATTCATTTGACTCGTCGACTACTGAAATAAGAGTTAATTGTGGCAATATTTAACAAATTAGACTCTTTTACAAGTTGCGTCCTGGCTCCTGGAGTTGATTTTTCCCTCTCATATTTGTCAATTCAGATTTGTGGTTTGACAAAATGTTTTTTTATTAAAAACAAATAAAAATGGTAGTCTTGACAATGTGCTGCATGTCCTTTCCCAGTCTCTTTCCCATTTCACACAACACTGTCCCTATAGGTCAGGGGTGTCAAATTCATTTGGGCCGCGGGCCAAATTTCATTGCTCAGGCTGAGTCTAGGGCCGAACATAATGTGAAAAATAAAACAATAAAAACTATAAGAAATAAATAGCTTTATATAACCTAGTAATCGTTCTTTGTGGACACTGATGCACAGACCTGGTGAAAGACTGAGTCCATATTCAGCAGGAACAGGAACATGGACTTAGGACTTGGGTTTGGACAAAGCTGAAGGTAAGTTCACTCAAAATGAGTTTTAGGGACTTGTAATAAAGCAAAAATGTCCATCGATATCAAAGTCCTATTCATTTTTCATTTTATTTTAAGGTTATTTTTTACTTGTGGGTTTGGAGTACAAACTGACCCCGATGCTTCCCAGAATGATTTATTTGACTGGAAATAAGAGGGTTACAGCTTTATTTTTATGTACAACATAACAAGCAACTTAAGTTTTCTCTTATAAAATAAAAAATGGAAAAATTATTAGAAAAAGTCCCACGGGTGGGACGGACTAAGGGTTAATATGTCCGGTGGGCCGGATTAATACATCTGACGGGCCACATCTGGCCCGCGGGCCTTGAGTTTGACACATGTGTTATAGGCCAAAAATTGGCTGATAAGCTGAAATAATTGGAATTCAAAGGGATTTTTCAGTCAGGTAGCGCCTCACCTTGGCCGCCGTAAGAACTGTCAGACCCTCAAACGTCTCATGAGGCGTGTGTGGAGAGCGACGTCCTCTGTAACCGTCTCCAACAGAACCAGCCACCTGCAACACAACACGACACAACACAACATGAGACAACACAACATGAGACAACACAACATGAGACAACACAACACAACATGACATGACACGACACAACATGAGACAACACAACACAACATGACACGACACAACATGACACGACACAACATGACACGACACGACATGACACGACACAACATGAGACAACACAACACAACATGAGACAACACAACATGAGACAACACAACACAACATGAGACAACACGACACAACACAACATGAGACAGCACAACATGAGACAACACGACACAACACAACATGAGACAGCACAACATGAGACAACACAACACAACACAACACGACACAACACGATCAGATGATGCATGTGTGTTGTGTGTTTTGCAGTGTGTGTTCCTGTCCTTACTGAGGCTAACCGCAGAATTGTGTCGCACTCTTTTGGGGTCATGACTCCGTCGAGAACGACGCGGTTTGTTCCATTCAACATGATGTCGTCCATCGTGATGGTCACACCAACCTGGGGAACAGCGCCTCCTACAGATCATTTAAATATTATGGTTAGAACTGTACAGATTTGAATTTAAAACGTTGTCAAATTTCTCTGTTCAAGTTTGATTTTTTTTCTATATATAATTTCAGTTGCTTAAATAATACACTACATATGTAAATATTCTTTTTGTTAATAATGTAAATTGTATTTTCTATTTAAAATCGTGAGTTTGAAGCTATTGATAATCATGGGTTGCAGCTTCTCGTTTAAAAGCGACATTTTGAGGGCCGTTGACCTTTCAAAAAATAGAATATTACGCTTGATCTGTTCATTGCCAGAACAAAGGCGCTAACTTTCCATCACTCAGAAACTCATGGATAAAAAATAGTGCAAAAGAAAGAGGTTATTTACCTCCGAAGAAACCGCTGTCGTCCACGTCCTCCGGCGGCTCCCCTTTATTCATCCTTTCATTCATCTTTTCTTTCTCTGCACTAAAATTATATTCACAAAAAAAGTTCTGTAGAGCTTGTTTTTTATTAAGCTGCAGTAGACAATCATTTATTACAATTTACTGTTATCACGTAGATTATTTGTGGTACTAGATGTTTAAACTTGTACATGTAACTGAGTGTAATTTCAGCATGTAATTGTAGTTTTTGTCATCCAATTGTAATTATTGGAGTTATAAACTACTGATTGAAGTGCCAATAATTTCGCTGTTGAATTCTACCCAACAAACACACATAACACATCACAGCATCGCCCGCTCTGATTGGCCAGAGCTCAGAGAATATGTCCATCGCAGTTTAAAACCACTTAATTCTGCTTTAGACTGTTTAATTTATCATGTTTTGTAGAAAGGATTGTTCTAAAAAATATACTAAAACAGTGCTAAAAAGTATGGCTGGGCAATATTTACAAAAGTGTTTTATCTTAATATATTTTGGAGTTAAAACGTGTCTTTAAACGTATTAGTTGAGGTTTAGTTATCAAGTGAAATGTCTGTAAAATTAATCACAAATGTGCAGAAATATCCACTTATTTTGTCATTTTTATTTTGAATCAGCTCTTTTTGCAACTTTTATTTTATACACAAACGATGTACTCGATAATACAATTTTGCATATCTTCAAAACAACATTCAGAATATAATCTACATTTCGATATGTTGCCCACTTCTGTTACAGAGTATATAGTAACTAGTACTTTGAGTAGTAATTTTCATGCTTTCACTTTATACTTTTACATCTTTTACTCACTTGTGCCACTTTTCAATCTTTTTTCAGTAGATTAACCATTAATATCATCGTGGAGTTGTTCAAAAAGTTATATGTAGGATGAATTGGGATTATGTGGGCCAACTTCCCTTTTTATATCAGTCTAAACTTCTAATTTTCTTAACCCAAACGATCAAGTTAGAAACTAGACAGTCAAGTTAATGATGTCAAAGAAACATTTTCAAAAAGTGTTCCAGATTATCCAAATTCACTTTTTAGCACTGAAAACCCCCTATATTAGCAGTAAAATGTCAAATTAATAGAAACTTGTTAATGATTTGTCAGTGTTTACATAGCCAGACTCACCTCCAGCTTTCCCTCAGTGATTCGGGAACAACATCTTCAGGAGTCCACAAATCCTGAACAAGTTTAATAAAGCATTCACGATCACGGTCACTTGAAATGGTTTTACTTCACTCGACGTGCACGCTATTTTTAATGTGCACCTTTGATGACAATAAAAGTATCTGTGCTTCCTAAACGTCACGGTACTCACTGGATCTGTGAACGTGAAGTCCAGGTTTTCCACTCCAAAGTACAGCAGTTTTTTCTCCTGCAGCGACCGGCGGACGTACCTTATCAATCTCCTGCACGGACGACACAAGCAGAAAGTTCATTTTGTCGGCTAATATTGTATGTACTTTCATTGTTTCCATCAACGTAGTATTTTATATAGAAGGAAACCTATAAAGTAACACTAATACATTGTAATAAACAGGGTCTAAATGTGCTTTAGAATTAGCTGACTAAATTTTGTTGACAATATTGAGTTGATTAACTCTACAACATCCTAAAACTTATGATTATTCAGATTTTGTTAGGTTTAAGAGCAGTTATAGTGACGAGATATAAAAAGTCGACCTGTGCCGGCTGTGTGCCCAGTGACTCTTCGTCTCCCCCTAGAGTCTCAGAGTAGAGCTGCAGATTGTCCAAGTTGTCTTTGTCAGTGGGATAAAACAGAAGCAGAGAGCGAAGAGTTTTCACTGCTCCGGGAAAGTCTCCAGCTGTGGACAGACAAATGAAAACAATCTTACCAGGAAAAGGATTAAGAGCAAAGCAAAGTACATCTCAGACGTGTTAGCGACATGTGTTTTTATGTTTGTGTTGCTCTACAAATTAAATCTGAGTTATTGAAATAAACATGGCAATGACCTTTGAACTGTGCTATGTGCAGGTGCTCGAGCTGAGTGGGCAGAAAGTCTTCTTGGGCAGAGACTCTTCCAGGTCGAGTGGCGACTTGAGTGACACACGACTGCTGACACGACAGGAGCGACAGAGAAAGAGCTAAAGAAAGACAAACACAATCATGTCAGCGCAACGACTAAAAAACAGTCCATTATGTCATGTGTTCACGTTCAACAGTCAAAGATGGAAATGGTTAATGCTCTCAAAATGTTTATGTTCTTGACCTGGTTTATGGTTAATATCTGAAACAAAAGCTGCCCCTTGTTGTCTATGTCAGTCTAAACAAACTAAAGTCAAATGTATTTCTTGAGCTGTAATCGAGATTGGGGACAATGGGCACATAATGAGGGAACTCCACCATGTTTGGGGCCAACTGGCATCAACGTTTATAGACTAAACTGTATCTGTATTTGTTTCTTTACGTTCATTTTCTTTTAACCGGTTTCATTTTCAGGGTGCGCTCAACGAGCTTGCACAAACGCGCCGCAGAAAACCGGACAAAACCTGTAACTAAACCGAGACTAGCGGCAAGACCAAGCCAAAGTCTATATCGGGGAAAAAAAAACAGGACAAACCCAGGACAAAATAAGGAGAAAACCAGGACAAAAACAGGAAAAAAACAGGATAAAAATAGGAAAAAACAGGGTCAAACCCAGGACAAAGCCAGGACAAACCAGGTCAAACCCAGGAAAAACCAGGACAAAACCAGGTCAAACCAGGACAAAACCAGGTCAAACCCAGGACAAAAATAGGAGAAACCAGGACAAAACAGGAAAAAAAACCAGGATAAAAACAGGAAAAAACAGGTCAAACCAGGACAAAGCAGGAACAAACCCAGGTCAAACCCAGGTCAAACCAGGACAAAACCAGGACAAACCCAGGTCAAACCCAGGACAAAACCAGGTCAAAACCAGGACAAAACCAGGACAAAACCAGGACACAAACAGGACACAAACAGGACACAAACAGGACACAAACAGGACACAAACAGGCAACAAACAGGACACAAACAGGACACAAACAGGACACAAACAGGACACAAACAGGAACACAAACAGGACACGTGTGAACGCAGCCTAAATCCCCTATGATTTACTAATATTACATAAATTGTGAATCCACTGTTTTTATGACAAGGACTAAAGATTATTTCCAGCAGTCGATAAGTCAAACGATCATTTCTACTGTACACTGAGATTTCTTTATAATAACTGAATACAGTTTTGAAGAGACTGAAGGCTTCTAAGAGAGAGGATATTTACGAATAAAGTGTAATATTGACAGATCCTGGTTTATTCTTTTTAGACATTTAATTTAATGAATGCCCCATTCTGCAATAAAAATTTATTTTAGTAACAGTTTTAGAGTCTGTATAGTCCATATAACGTTTACGATGATCAAAATACATTATTATTATTATTAATTGTTGTTGTTGTTCTAATCGAGTAGTCAAAAATACGATGATTCCACTGACAAAAGAGCCGAAATATCACTTTGTACTCGAGACGATTCTAACATTCCTTATCTCCAAAACAACAACTGCGATAGCCCCCACGTTTGGACAAATCTCCATGGAAACGGCCCTTGCCTGCAGCCTTCTCGAACGCTCCGTGACTGCCCTGCTCCCCCCGGTCCTCGGCAGCAGCTGCGACGCCGTTTCACACTGAACGCGACACTCCTCCGTCTGCCTCAGGGTTCGGTTCACGCACGCTCCCCATTGGCCCGCGGCCCCGGCCCAGTCCGCAGACGCCTCCAGGTGAAGAAGCCGACTCGTAAAACACCTGCGGGACGGACGTAAAGGCAAAGAGAAGAAAAGACCGGATGAGTGTTCTGTCCTGCAATCGCTCCAAATTACATTATACAGAGCAAAAATGGACCTGAACTTAATTTGAGTCCGGTTTAGTCCTGCTGTCTGGTAATAGGATACAAATGTATACTTATTCTTGGTTTGTACTTTGCTTCTGTAATATTTTTAACAGATTTAATCCACATTTAGAGCTACTTTAGTCCTTCTTTAGTTCTGATTTAGGTTGTGTTCGCTCTTGCACAATCATCACATCAGAATTATGACTAAACTCCAAACTAACCAACTAACTAACAAAACCAGGACAAAACCAAGACTTAAACCAAGACTTAAACCAAGACTAAACCAAGACAAAACCAAGACTTAACCCAAGACAAAACCAGGACAAAACCAGGACAAACCAAGACAAAACCAAGGACAAAACAAGACTAAACCAAGACTAAACCAAGACAAAACCAAGACTAACCCAAGACAAAACAGGACAAACCAGAAAAACCAAGACAAAACCAGGACAAAACCAGGACAAAACCAGAACAAAACCAGGACAAACCAGGAACAAACCAGGACAAAACCAGAACAACCAGGACAAAACCAGACAGGACAAAACCAAGACAAAACCAGGACAAAACCAGGACAAAACCAGGACAAAACCAGAACAAAACCAGGAACAAAACCAGGACAAAACCAGGACAAAACCAGAACAAACCAGGACAAAACCAGGACAAAACCAGGACAAAACCAGAACAAACCAGGACAAAACCAGGACAAAACCAGGACAAAACCAGGACAAACCAGAAAACAACCAGGACAAAACCAGGACAAAACCAGGACAAAACCAGAACAAAACCAGGACAAAACCAGAACAAACCAGGACCAAAACCAAGACTTAAACCAAGACTTAAACCAAGACTAAACCAAGACAAAACCAAGACTTAACCCAAAACCAGACAAAACCAGGACAAAACCAGGACAAAACCAGGACAAAACCAGGACAAAACCAGACAAAACCAGACAAAACCAGAACAAAACCAGGACAAAACCAAGACTTAAACCAAGACTTAAACAAGACTAACCAAGACTTAACCCAAGACAAACCAGGACAAAACCACAACAAAACCAAGACTTAAACCATGACTAAACCAAGACTAAACCAAGACTAAACCAAGACAAAATCAAGACTAAACCAAGACTTAAACTAAGACTAAACCAGGACTAGAACCAGACTAAACCAAGACTAAACCAGACAAAACAAGACAAAATCAAGACAACCAGACTAGAACAAGACAAAATCAAGACAAAACCAAGACTAAACCAGGACAAAACCAAGACAAAATCAAGACTAAACCAAGACTAGAACCAAGACAAAATCAAGACAAAACCAAGACTAAACCAGGACAAAACCAAGACAAAATCAAGACTAAACCAAGACTTAAACTAAGACTAAACCAGGACAAGAACCAAGACTAAACCAAGACTAAACCAAAGACTAACCAAGGCAAAAGAACCAAGACTAAACCAAGACTAAACCAAAACAAAACCAAGACTAAACCAAGACTAAACCAAGACTAGAACCAAATCTGGCAGTTGGTAGACTTGGCTCAGTCTAGTCCTGGTTTAGTCCTGGTTTAGTCCTGGTTTAGTCCTGGTTTAGGCCTAACATGACAGTAGATTCTTGATAATCAACCGTAACTAACCGTTTCCCGGCACTGTCGGCTTATTCATTGTTCTTTTGTAGAGCATTTGGAAACATGTTATGGTTTTGGATTATGCTTCTGAGCAGAGTAGAGGCGAGGCGGAGTAGAGGTGGGCAAAGAGGTGGGCAATATATCAGTGTTTACAGTCGATAATATCGTCAATGTCGGAATTACCGCTGGACCGGAAGTGTAATTACAACGGAAAGTGCCGATCACGTGGGAAAAGAGGGAAAAGTGGGTGGGGGGGGGAAAGGTCAATACTGTTTATAGTAAAAAAAAATGCTGATCAAAAATATAAATTAGACTGTTAACTTTCAAATAAGGGCGTAAAGTGATATTTCTGATGCATTTGACCGTCGCTTCACATTTGTCTGACGATTCACACGTTTAAAGAGACGTTTTAAGACCAAAAAAACATATAATTTCTTTCTCAATATTGCCCACTCCTACTTCTTAAGGAGTTTATTTTTGAAGTAACTGGAAAAAAAAGAAACACATTACGCACTCGCAAAGCCACAACATTCTCACCGGAGTTCAAACTCACCCAGTGCCGTTCGTGGTCGACTTCTCTGTCCTGAAAGGCGCCCTGTGTTACTCCTTCCATTCGTCTGTACTTCTCGATGTTGTTCCTCATTTCCAGATGATTGGGATTAGCCACGAAGTAGGTCTGAGCCGCTGATGCCGCCTTCTGGAGCTTTTCCAGCTGACGGAGGTAAAAGTTTTATGAGCGCCACGCAACATGCAGACAAAACGCTGTAACGAGGTGGGCAACATGTATATTTTACATGATAAAGGAGAAAACAGCGTTGGTGTATATTTTATGTCAATATCCATGTCATATAACTTAAATAAAAGTTTCATAAAGTTTATATTTGCTTAATTAAGCAAGACACAATACAAGACACAATTTAATTATATTATTGCGAGGTACGTCGGCATAAACCCATGCAGAGAAGGAGATTGGAGGGTTTTGCCAACAAAGCAAAACAGTCCACCATCACCCGACCTGCGGGACTAAACACTGTTGTAAACATGATGATTAAAAGAATAGTGCAGGTTACATTTGGACTATATCAGGCTGACGTTTGAGCCCATGTGTCTCTGACCCTCTAGTTCCTGTGTGCCCTCACGCACTCAGTCAAAGACACACTTGTCCCACGTGATGCCGGGCTGTTCCCTCAGGGCAGAGGTACTTACAATGTTCCTGACGTGGACAGTGCTCTGAATGTATCTACTGTGATTCACAACAGGGTGTGGGCTCACCCACCACTGTGCCCGCTGTGCCAAGGCTGGGTGCAGGAGGTTCACACATGGGATGTTTTTAGAGTAATAAGAACTATGTAAATGTGCACCTACTTGTGTGCCCTCACACAGAGAGCGGAGGGTCTTCTTATGCTGCTCCTGCAGCTTGGAACTCCCTTCAAAGGGACTTGAGTTTGGAAGACCTGGTCTCGCTTAGGGGTTTTTGAGTGATTTTAAAAAACAAAGAATCTTATAAAAATGTTCTGTGCCAATGGTTTTATGATTTGTGCGCTGTGTGAGATTTGCTAAATAGACAACATTGACGGGCATTTTGGCACATTTCTGATGGTTTGTCATAATAATTGTCTAAATATCTTCATCAGGATAATAAAAAACAAATTTAGCTATTCATTTTTCGTCATTCACTTGCTTCTGATGTTTTGTTTTTTTTACTTACTTTGTAGTACGTAACCTGGAGAAAGTTGTAGGCATTACGAGAGGCGAACTCATATTCGATATCGGAGGAGACCGGGAGCAGAGCGGCAGAAGACACGGACTTTCCCAAACAGAACCTCAAACACTCGGCTTTCTGCTGCACCCAGTCCAGAGCGAACAGGTCCCACAGGTTACCGTCTTCACTGTCTGTCGAAACACCAGAACTATTCATTAATCGTGCCTCTGTTTGGGTCAATCGCATCCTCGCGCTTCGATTTGATACGTTGCTTACAATTATCAATATATTGCACATGATATTCTGCGACGTATCACTATTTTTAAAGAACCAAATACAATTTACTAACAGTTTTTCTTTGTTAAACCACAAAATACATCCATTTTAATCATCAAAACAGGTGAACTTTCAATAAACAAGCAGCAAAATGGTAGCGCTGTCACAAAATAATTCTGCAAACTGTACTTTTTATTGATTGAATGCAAATTACCTCACACATTACAATATAACAACAAAGTGTAAAATAAATAAATGCTAATAGATAAATCCAATTCAAAATAAATTAAGTGGCAAAAATAGCAAAAGAATTACTGCTCTAATAGTTTTGGATTACAATAAGCTTCTGCAAAGTCAAAAGATTTATTTATTTGAGTCATTGCAAACCCTGTGCAGTGGGTTAGTTTTATTGAAATGTAAAATATTTATGTGTTAAGTTTTGCTGGTATTAGGGCTGTAAATAGAAGTTGTTGGGGTTTTTTGTTTTGTTGTTGTTTTGTTTTAACCAAGACTATTTTATAAGACATATTGGCTATAACATATCACTACTGTGCCACTAAATGAAAGGCTTTGAGGACACATTTTATGCTTTTTAGTAGTATTTAGTATGACATAGTCGAGCATTGTTTTATATTTTCTTCATTGTAAAGTGTAATATTAATCTAAAACAGCGTAATTAACTTTCATTAACAGGTCCGTTGACTTCCTGTTCAAAACTGCAGAACTGATTTCCATCTTCATTTTTATTTACGAGTTCATATTGTGGGAAATTGGGCATGTGACATTTTTAACCCCCTACATTTCTTGTCTGAATTATTTCATAATTAAACTAGCAAGTCATTACAGGTCAGTAGGCGGAGATAGGGGGTAGGTGAGAACAGGAGTAACTCAAACGTGCATGAATGAATCGAAATACAACTCTGACTAAACTAATAATGATGGAGCACTGTTATAACACGGCTAAAAGCTGGTAAAAGTCGAATAATTCTCCTTTCCTGACTCACCCAGTTTGTGAAGAGCGTCTGTTCCCGCGGGTTCACACTCGTCGCGACACTGTCTGCGAACTTTAAACAGAGTGTCTTTGGTCAGGAGGGATTTCTCCAGGAGTTCTGCGGCTTTCGCCCACTCTCCGTCAAAATACGCACGCACACCGCTGTAATAGAGAAAGTCGTACGGCTGCAAGTGCACGCCCAACCCGCCGGACGCACCGATGCCCGCCCGGACCTTTGACACGCCGAAAAGCGCGAAAATAACGATTTGCAGCGCCACGTATGCGGTGGAATGAAGAGACTGCAGCAGCGCCATGGCCCGATGCAGAAGATCTCAGAGGGGAGAAGAAGAAGAGGAGGGACTTGGAGACATTTGGTCCACAAGTTTCCTCCACCCACTCGTGCGAGAAAACAAGTGATAAACAAGTGATAAACAAGTGATAAAACATATAATATGCCAGTGCACAAAAAACCTTCACGTTTTAAACTTGCTTTTACAAACATGGCAGTGATTTTAGTGAAAAGAGTTGGATTTATTTGTGAAGGAAATGCAGTCGTCACGTGTACTGGAGCACCGGTGTTTCGGGTTGTTTCGGGCTAGTTTAACTGGGGCTGTTGTTTGGGGGCGTGTCTTGCGTCACGCTTCTTCTTTTTTTAACGGGAAAAACGTCATCTGTGATGGTTCTGCCCGGTGTTTTCTTGTCTTAATCCAACATCTCTTTTAATAAACTGTGCACGTGGAGGCTCCAATTACAAGATTTTCCCAAATTTCCGCGTTGATCCAGCAAAATATATATGTTAACTGTTTTCCCATTTCTAAAATCAACATTTCAAATTGCTCAGTAATAAACCTTTGTTCCCCTGTCGACTGTAGCTATATCTTCTTTTTTTCACCGTAGCTTATCTACTTTGGGTCTTTTCTTTGCCAAATAGATTGGCGTTTCACTATAACTTCCGGTGACGCAGGAAGTTACAAAAATAAAGAGGCAAACTTCTAATACCATATAAATGCGCTAACTTGACCATCGCACCTAATCAAATTATAGTTATAGCGTCTAACTACGTCTACATTTTGTATGTGTCCAATTGCTTCTGTAAGACGAGTATTATTGGATTTCTAAAATAAAAAAAACGTTTAAGGTGAGCCTGGGAAAAGGTTCGTTGATATCTAATTTGAAGCCTGATTTTATATTTGCATCAATTTTCAGTAAGATCTAGTTTACTCAATTATAAATTGAGACCCAAATTTTAAGAGCGCACAATTACATACATCAATGTGGTAAATATGGCACTAGAGTAATTGTATAATGATAATCACCCTGGCAACCTACAGCAACAAACATCCAGTTCCAGCAGCCATGTTGTGACTGTAAGATTGCTAGTCACCTAAATACAATTTTTTATTTATTATTATTTTTCACCGCACAACATATTGAAGAAGAAAAAAAACAATTCTTATTGTATAAATATAGGTGTGAAGTAAACAAAAAACAATGGTTGTGTCCATATGAGTTATTGAAACCAACAGTTTGATTCTGCAAAAGAAACATAGACCAGAGTAGTGTTTTTAGGAAGTACAGTGCATCTGGAATGTAGTCACAGCGCTTCACTTTTTCCACATTTTATCTTATAGTCTTATTCCAAAATGTTTTAAATTTATCCTTTGCTTCATTTGTCATTCTACAAACAATATTGAAAACTTGAAAGAAGGTTGTTTGAGCTAATCAAAGCATACAAACAAAACAAAGTTGTTAAGATTTTATATTTTTGGCTTATGATAAAAGTTTTGTGCCAAATCGACCGACTTGAGATTTAAGGTCTGATAACAAAAGGTATAAGTCTTCTACCAGATTGTAAAAGAAAATCAAATTAAAGCTTTGGTATGTTGAAGCTTGGAGAAACAGGACTTTTATAGATCTTTACAAATAAGAAGTTATTATAATCAAGAAATAACCAAGGACCACTATAACCTAACTGAAATCTTTATTAAGGCATATCAATCAGAACTTTCCAGGGGAATAATATCAAAATTATATAAATGCATTAATAACCTGGACAGCCATTCTACTAAATACATTAATATTAAATGGGAACGGTAATTTTGTTTTAATGGACAAAGAATGGGAAAATAAATGTATTTCACAATGGAGGACCACAAACTCACACGTTTGGAAAGAATTCTGTTGGAAGAATGTGGCCCATGTCAAAGTGCTCATTATTCACAGGGAAATGCTAAATGTTGTTGAAACTGTGGCAGCCAGGAGACACACCATTATCATGTGTTCTGGGACAGTCCTGTTGCACAAAAATATTGGATGGAAATGAACAAGGCACTGCATTGTTTTTGACACCATCATCCCACTCAATTTCAGAACCCTGTATTTGTCATGGACACAGTAAATGATTATCTTGGGAACATACTTCTGGCAACAGGAGAAAAGGCCAAGGACACAAAATGCGCCGAAAAATTAAAGACTGGGCTGACATTATAACTAACGTATGGAAAATGGGGTGGATCACAATTGTACTCAATTTAAAATGGACAATTTCAACCAACATTGGACTAAATGGGACTATTACTTTGGATTTTTTGTGCCTTCATTTTCTTTTCTTTAGATGCCTCCCCTTCCTTATTTTTTATTTACCTTATTTGTTTCTCTGTGGTCTTGTCCTATTTGTTTTTGATGTTTTATGTTCTCTGGAGAGAAAATTGCTTTGAATCGACGGACACTAACCCAATTTATTGGGATTGAGAGGTTCTGCAAAGAAGAATGGGAGAAACTGCTCATAAACAGCGGTGCCAAGCTTGTAGCATTAAACTCACAAAGACTTGAGGTTGTAATTAGCGCCAAAGGTGTTTCAACAATGTATTGAGCAAAGGTTGTGAATACTTATGTACAAGAGCTTTTTTGTTTTTAATACATTTGCAAAGAACAACCTTTCACGTTGTCATTATGGGGTATTGTTTGTAGAATTTTGAGGCAAACAAGCAATTTAATCCATTTTGGAATAAGGCTGTAACATAACAAAATATGGAAAAAGTGAATACTGAATGCTTTCTGGATGCACTGTATAATCATTTTCATAATTCAGAGTATAGTGCATTATGATTGAGTCAATTCAAACACTTTAATCAATACATTTTCTGGCCTTGTTTAGTGTTATTGTTTTCTATTAGACTGACCTCCTGCTGGTTCCCAGAATCAGGACTGAATCAGCGTTTCAGTTTTATGTTTTCCTGAAGCTATGAGACAGGCCTTTACTCCTACAATGATCAAGTCTAGGCTCAAACCAGTTCTGTTTAGCTGTGCATATAATTTTATCTGCACTCTTGTCCAGTGTTACGAGTAAATATATATTCAGAAAACTAATTTTGAGTTCTTGTATACCAGTACAGTCACTCATTCATTTGGTAGTTTAAAGAAAAAAATCAAAGGAATACATTTATTTTGTATTTATTTTATTTATTATTTGCTTGTATTGTTATTCAATGCTCCTTACTTGTGATGTAAAGCTCTTTTACATACTGTAGCTTCTTTCCCACAATATGGCATCACAAGATGGCCGCCTTAATTGCCGCGGCTACAGAATCCCTCATTCCTCTAGCTTTATCGTACGAATGCGTGCGCTCGGCGTCGGCCTCTTTTCTTTTCTCATGGTTCATTCAGACAAACACGGAGCAGCAGAAAGAGCCGTGCAGTAAAAGGCTGGGGCCGCAGACTCAGCTAAAACCACCGTACCATTGTAAAGGCGGATCACACGGACTGGGCCATGGCGGACGTTGGCGATGTCTTGATGTCGGTGCTGTCCACGATTCGCGTCCCGAAGTCCGGAGACCGAGTCCACAAAGACGAATGCGCCTTGTCATTTGCTTCGCCGGTGAGACATCCTGCTTTGTAAATGTCCCCAGCGTCCTCGTCCCCGGGTGCCCATCGTCGTTTCAGACTAAACTGAATAAATTCTACGCCTCTGTGACCAGTTGATTACTATTCTGGGCCAGTTTCTCTGCTGAATGACTAGCATGCTAACGTGATGCTAAGCTAATAATGCTCCGTAGTTTTGTATTCAAATGTAGCGTTAGCATTTAGCTTTAAAGGCTGTTCTGTCATAGTAGTGACAAGTGGACGATTCTGTGATTATGATGTTATTGTTTGACAATAAAGTTTCGCTTTTTTAAAGACACTTTTCCTTTTGCTTACAGTGCTGTCAATCATGACATTGCACATAATTTAGAGGGGAAATACTGTGTAAAATCGACTGTTATGAGCTTCTGGCCATGTTAAACGGTGTTCTGTCATCAATAGCTTACTCTTGAGTAGTATTTTGATTTATTCCTGCATGTTTGGGCAATCCTATATAGTCCTGCATTTTGAGTGCTCGGAAAATCCTGTTTTCACCCACCCCTTATCCCCCCCACTTCACTGCACTTAGATGCAATTGATTCAAATAATTCCCCTCTGGGTCATACATGTGGTGGGGCTGGGCCAAATGGAGACAAAAACTTAATTGTGACGTCATCCGTTTTGACAGGCTATTTTGGTTGTATTGCCATGTTATGATTCAGTAATACCATACTATTTTATGCAGCTCTAGGCTTTAAAATAGAACATATTTTCCTTCCCATTTCTTCTGTTGGGCAGCCTCTGTTGTGCTCATGAGTGAGTGACGGGTAAATCTAACCAATCACAGTGAAGCGTGAACTCTCAAGAGCAGGAGATGACTCGAAATAGCTCTTACGGGCCGTATAAACATACCAAGGCTACATGAATCGTGACCTGGCTTTCATTGTTATTTTATTGGTACATCGCACACCCCTAACATGTAGAGTTAAAAAAGGTTACTTGACCATTTTTACAACAATATATAGTAAAAAATTGCTACAGTGAAATGCCGCTATGAAGATGCCGGGTTTAGCAGTTTTGAATTAGGAGTCAATGAACCTGTTTCTGCTGTATTAAGTAGTTTCTGATCATTATCACAGTTGACAATGACTCAAAAGTAAAATACCAATGATCTACTTATGTTATAGTAAATGCAAAATACCAATGATTTACTTATGTTATAGTTTAATTCTAAATACCTGAGGAAAGCGATCTATGTCTTCTTTTTCTCATTCTGTGTCTCTTTCAGGAAAGTGAAGGAGGCCTGTTTGTGTGCATGAACACCTTCTTGGGCTTTGGCAGTCAGTATGTGGACAGACACTACGCACGGACCGGACAGAGAGCCTACCTGCAAATCACCAGGACTCGCAAGCCCAAGGTCGAAATCACATGTGTCAATGCAAAGTGTATTGTGAGTGAGTGAGCGTGTGTAACGTGGAAATACGGACTAGAAACAACTCACTACGCATGTGTTTTTTTCAGAGTGAAGATGACAATAACTCTGCTGCTGGACACCCACCAAAGAAAAAGCCCACCAGACTAGCCATTGGTACGTGACTCGCTCAAATATCGTTCTCAAACCCTGATTTCAGATGGCGGTCTGCAGGCTCTGTTATTCAACTTTAATCTGAGTTTTGTTATCACACAATTTAAACATAAAGAACTGACTTTGTTCGGACTGCACAGTATTAATTAATATAGAGGTGGTATGATGTCCAGAAAAATGGTTGACGTGAAACGCTGTTTTGGAGAAATACTAATTTAATCGTTTGTAAATAAAACAACAAAAAATTACCTTTTTAAATAGAGACAGAAATGTTTGAAGTAATATTTCAAACAAATGTATAAAGCAATATTTCTTCCCTTTTGTGGTTAATTTTATGGTCCGTTCACATTTTGTGCTAGACTTGAACCTCAACCAAGACATTTACAGACACATTTTAGTACATTTTTGATGCATTGTTAAAATAAAGTCTGGAAATTGTTAGTGAGATAATGAGAAAAAAATTTGGATATATATATTTTTTTCAATATTACCCAGCCTCTATGAATATGTACAATTATTCTTACATAAAAGGCCTACAAGATGGCTGTTCTTATGCGTTTGGCTAGACTTTTTGAAGCTTTGTCCTACAGTTTTTGTCTGCTACGTAGTAAAATTCCCCTTTTCCCGGGCCTGTCCAGGGATTGAAGGAGGATTTGATGTCGACCAAGACCAGTACGAGGAAGACATAAAAGTTGTGATTTTACCCGATCGTCAAGAAGTGACATCCGACGACCTCACAACGATGCCTGAGGTCGTGAAAGAACGAGTGAGTCTTTTTAAAACCGCTTCTATTTTGAGCTAAGTTTGTAATGCCACCTTTTTAAAAATGTATTCAAGCTTGTTATTGAGGGAAAAAAAGAGTAACGTGCAATGATGTTATTTGATAAAGTGCCCAATAAATCGAAATGCAAGAGAAAATGCCTCCTCAGTTTGTACACGTTCGACATTAGATATAACATTGATTTGTACGTTCTGTTCCTTCAGGTCTCTCGGTCGATGGCAGGAATCATGGCGGCCGACTCGGTGTCTCACGCGTTACAAGTGCAGCAGTGGGACGGGGAAGTGAGGCAGGAGTCCAAGCACGCGGCGGACCTTAAACAGCTGGACAACGGAGTCAAGATCCCACCCAGGTTCAACGAAACTACACTTTAAGACTATATTATTACACAGCAAAACATTTGTAATATCAAAGTGCTTAAATGTGTTAGTGAAACTGACTTCAGAGCTTTGATAATATGTCTTTCTATGAGAGATTCACAGTTTTTGAAAGGAATGTCAAAACGTCTGATCTAAAAGTGTTGAACCATATCGGTTTTTTAATGTTATTTTGTTGATTTTAAGTTTGGCTCCACAAACGCCATATTACACTTATGGCTTAAAGTCCTCATAACTGACAACAGTAACTTCTTTGGAGTTTTTGGAGTTAGAATACTTTCTAAAGATTTTAAACATGAACCAGAGCAAGAAATCTGCCATCTGACCGTAGAATTGACCTGTCCTGCTCAGTTTCCAGGTTACAAAAGGATGAAAATCTAGCACCGCTGCCATAGCAGAAACAAAATGTTATATCTTTTGAATGGGTAAAGCTCAAAATATCACTCGGAAACAGGAAGCTGAAAACCACAAATAGCTGGACGCTTTTGTCTTTAGTATTATTTAAACTGTTTTGCATCTTTTGGTTGCAACAACGGCCTTCCCGTACAAAAAGTGACTGAATTACTTTTACTTAGCCTTGTCACGATTACACATTTTGAAGTGCGATATCGCCACAGAAACGATCACAGTAAATGATAGTGGGGAAACTACTTTATGCCACTGACACAGGAAGGAGAATCCAGTAAACAGTTTTGTTAAAAATATGATCCGTAATGATAAATAAATAAACTAAATGAAACGCTGAAGGATTATAGTTAGTTAGCATTTATGATTAATCAAATAAATTATGTTTAGTCACTCAACAGCTGTAATTAAAAACAAAAACGATGCAAAAACTGTCAAACACAATAAATATTGAGCACCAAAATATATGGGATTAGCTCTAATTTATTTAATAATTAGTCTGTGTAGTAATTACTGTGACAGGCCTGCTTGACTTTGATGTGATTTTTTTTTTAAAGTTAAAAAAAAAAAGAGATGCCAACGCTGAGGAGTCCAAAAGTTTAAAAAACCTGAATAATACTCGTGGGTTTCCGTCGCGTGGCCGTTACCTGTCATGGACGCCATATTGAGGACTTACACGCTGCATTTGTGACTAACATTTGTTTTGTTTTTTTGCAGTGGCTGGCGATGCGAGGTGTGCGATCTCCAGGAAAACATTTGGATGAATCTCACCGATGGGAAAGTGCTTTGCGGGCGCAGGTATTTCGACGGCTCCGGCGGAAACAACCACGCCCTGCTCCACTTTAAGGAGACCGGATACCCACTGGCGGTCAAACTGGGCACCATCACACCCGACGGAGCAGGTACGGGTGAGACTGCGTTCACACTTGCACGCACCACAGGACCAAAAGGGGGCCAAAGCGGGACCAAAAAGGGGCCAAAGCGGGGCCAAAAGGGGGCCAAAAGGGGGCCAAAGCGGGGCCAAAAGGGGGCCAAAGCGGGGCCAAAAGGCAAAGCGGGGCCAAAGCGGGGCCAAAAGGGGGCCAAAGCGGGACCAAAAGAACAACTTATCAGGGCCAAACTGGTGCCAAAGTGGGACCAAAGCAGGACCAAACCAGGTCATGTGTGAACACAACCAGACTCAATCATTGTTATTATTTTTCAGGCTCTGGGGACAAATGACACATTCACTTTTCAATTGACTTTGTTTATTTTTAGACGTCTACTCATACGATGAGGACGACATGGTTTTGGATTCAAAGTTGGCAGAGCACCTTTCTCATTTTGGCATCGACATGATGACCATGGAAAAGGTACGTTCTCTCACTCTCACTCTCATTTTCTTTTTCTTTTCTTTAGGGATGCAAGGATTTGATGAACAGTTTCATCACAGTTCTACAAGTGCGCTGCTACTGTTGTGTAAATATGTGTTTACGGTATTTGTAAATTTAACCACGTATTGTCAGCGCTGCTCCTCCTCCTCCTATCATTAATCATATGAGTATGCTCTTTGACAGCACCAAATTTTAACCAAATAAAGGTTGAAATAAGTATCTGAATGAATAAACTGATAATTAATGCTAGATAAAGTTAAATACATTCCTCCCTTTCGAGTTCCCCAGCTTTAAACCCCTTTTTTAAGCAATAGAATGTCATTTTGAAGAAAACATACATATAGTTTCTTTAATATTTACTACTTGGTCTCTGATACAGATTATGGACGTTCTAAAACTATTCAGGACAGGTCTTATTACTATCAATCTGGGTATCTATCCATCTATCTATCTATTTATTTATTTATTTATTGGGACCCTACAATCCAGTTCAGATAATACTGACGCGCAGACTAAACTAAAGAGACATTTTATAGTTTTTGTTTTATGTTCTCTCTGTGTGTTTTTGTTCTCTTTTTGTTCTCTTCCGAACATAAAAAAGTGTATATATAAATCTGTAAAAAGCGCCTCATCTCTGCTCACGTCTTCAGACTGAGAGGACGATGACGGAGCTGGAGATCGCCGTGAACCAGCGCGTGGGCGAGTGGGAGGTGATCCAGGAGTCCGGGACCACTCTGCGGCCCCTGTTTGGTCCTGGACTCACCGGGATGAAGAACCTGGGCAACAGCTGCTACCTCAACTCCGTCATGCAAGTGCTCTTCACCGTGCCAGATTTCCAGGAGAAGTAAGTGATTTACAAGAGGTTTTGTTGTTGTTGTTTCAATGAAATGATCCCTTTTGTACACGACTAACGATTTTACTGTTCGACCAGTCAAACGATTATTTCTGCTGTACTTTTATACATTTGAACCAAATAAAAGTGGAAATATGGTGAATGAAAGCTTCTATATTGAGAATATTTATAAATTAAGTGAATAATTGATCTTTTATTTTGACATTTTGATCTAATAATGCCCCTGTCTGTGTTTATAAAAGGTCTTTTCATATGAAGACTGATGATTTGGCTGTTTGCAACAGAAAAATACAAGATGAACATTTTAATTAACAATTAAAGCAGTGTATATGCATAAATGTTTACATAATAAAAGTGGCACAATTCAAGCACATTTGTAGATGTAAATATTTTTGGACTTACATCGAGTCCGTTTTATAACAAAAACAGTGGTATTTTTAAATCAAAATGTCCAAAAATGATAAACCAATAACGATTCACTATATTCATAAATAATAAATAGTCTCCGTTTAGAAGCCTTCATTCACCATATTTCAACCTTTTTATTTGGTTAAAAATGTCAATGTACAACAGAAATAATCACTGGACAAGTCGACAACTAAAACAATCCTTAGTTTCAGCCTTAGTCAGTGTTTCACTCCTCTTCACTTCCAGGTACGTGTCAAACATCGACAAAATCATCGATGAAGCTCCAAGTGACCCAAGCCAGGACTTCAAAACTCAAGTGTAAGCGCAGTAATGTTTTCAGATCAACATCTTTGAGAATATAGCGGCACGTTGTAAGCGCCCTTTGTTTCTGCAGAGCCAAACTCGGCTACGGCCTGTTGTCAGGAGAATACTCCAAACCAGCACCCGACTCTGGGGATGAGAACTGCGCGTCTGAACCCAGGGTAAGCAGGAGTTCATATCTGCTGATCCTGGACCTGAGGATGGGCTGCCGGATCAAATATCATCGCTGTGTTTTATGTGCGTTTTCATTTTAGGGAGACCAAATCGGCATAGCACCGCGAATGTTCAAAGCGCTCGTCGGACGGGGCCACCCTGAGTTCTCCACCAATCGGCAGCAGGACGCCCAGGAGTTTTTATTGCACTTCATTAACATGGTGGAGGTGAGCTGAAGAATATCATTATAAGTGCAAGGCATTTCCCTCGTTCTATACCGACCTGGAAGCGCCAGCAAACGTCAATCCTTAGCAGAAAGAGGCAAAAGCGCGCAGGGTGGGATAAGGTGTATAAACGGGGCTGTGTCTGGTTTTTATCTTCTTAAAACCTGAAAACCTGATCTATTTCATTCGTTTTAAACTGTTTGCGGTGCTCCAAATGTGTTTTTCACTAAGCTTATTCCTTCAGAGCGTCGAAATTATTCACAGCAATTAGTTTATAACCGCTTTTCGCAATCGTCAAGAGGCCAAAGTTTGCCACAGCGGTCTGATTTTGACCCGAAGAACACTATATCAGATTGTACTTTTGCATTTACAGCACATTTAGCTCGGTCATGTATAAATTGCTGTCTCTCTTGTGGGCAGCATGAAACGGATAGAGGACTTGATGCGATTGTCTTGGTTTTTGTTGTTGTTGTTGTTGTTCTTCTTCTTCTTCACGCCACATTGTCGATGAATTTGTCCCTCAGAGAAACTGCCGCTCGGGACAAAACCCGTCGGAGTCCTTCAGGTTTCTGGTGGAAGAGAAAATCGTGTGCGAACAGTCTCAAAAAGCCAAGTACACACAGCGCGTCGACTACATTGTACAACTGCCGGTCCCAATGGATCAAGCCACCAACACAGGTAATCCACTGTGTGAGCAATACTGCAAGTCAATTTGGATCAAACTGAAATCTGGGATGGGAACGATGCAGATGAATTAAGTCATGATTTGAGTCACTTCTTGATTGTGGACTCAACGTGGAATATACCATGAGCATTGAACTTAGAAGTGCCTAGGACAGGTTCTTATGATTTTCTAATTTCGACTTTATTTGACGTATTTGTCCCTGTTGTAAATATAAATGATAGTTTTACACCAATCGAGTGGCTGAAAATGTTGGAAAAATCTGAAAGGAAATGACAGGAAGTGACATCACACCGCGGACACTCATTCCATCCAAAGTTTATGCATAATTTACACAAAAGAAACTACTATTTTGACCCACTAAACATTAATTCAACAAAATAAAGGCGCTCTCGTATAAAAATACCTTTTATTTTGTTGAATTAATTGTGACAGTGGGTGAGTTTCCTAGTGTGATGTCTTCAATTAAAAACTGAAAGTAAAATTATAAAACTAAAAAAATGTCAAATATATTTAACTGATCTTATTGATGCTTAGAACATTTGGTTGTGTGAACAATAAACAATAATATTTGAGAGTTTTACTCCTTTACATCTCTGAACTAAATGGCTTAATACAAATGATTTGATACTGAGGAATAAACTGATAATGCTCTTTATTTTTTTTTTTTTTTTTTAGACAGATTATAACACTAAAAAGGTCACAATTTGTCCTGTTTATGTGAATGTTTTCAGTATCGATATTTGCTCCAATCTAGTTCTAGTATCGATTGGTTATGGCTATTTAGAAGAAATGAAAAGAAATATCTGACTGATTTAATAAAAGATTAAGCCACAAGAGTACAATATGTGCCTCGAACATACATTTTTACATCTCATTCTTGGCATCTTTGCTCGTTCCCCCAGAGGAGCTCCAGGAGGCAGAACGCCGTCGTGAAATGGGCGACACGTCCCCCACCGTCCGAGCTCAGATCCCTTTCACCTCCTGCATGGCTGCGCTCACAGAACCAGAAGTGCTCACAGACTTCTGGAGCTCAGCCGTGCAGGCCAAGACCACTGCCACCAAGTAAGACGCAACGCACAAAACCACCAGTGATTCCACAATAACAAGGGCTGCAACAGTAATGACAAGAATCGTAGTTGTGTTTTGATCATCGTTTTTGTTATCTGGACAATACAGACTCTAAAACACACAAAAATATAATCAAAAAGTATAAAAATAATGAACAGTCTCTTATATTCTTCATTAATACACTTTACACTTTAAATATTCTTTGGAAAACTTCAGTCATCATTTCAGCCTTTAATTGGTCAAAAATATAATCTCGGTACAATAGAATAATCGTTAAACCACTGAAATAATCATTAGTTGCAGCACTAAAAATGATGTATAAATATTTACCCTTTTTTCCTTCCAGAACAATGCGGTTCGCGTCGTTCCCTGATTACCTGGTTATTCAGATTAAAAAGTTTACATTTGGCCTCGACTGGGTCCCCAAAAAACTTGGTGAGAAAAACCTTTAGCCGCTGAATGTCAAATGCTAAAGCACATGTTTGTTTGTTTGAATCCTGTTCACTAACTCCCCTGAGCCTCAAATAAATGTTTATATTTTCCCCGGATTGTGACGTGGGAGTTTTTAAATCTGTAAATCATCAAATAACATTCATTACAACTGAGTGCTTTTACCAGCCTTCCCTGTAGAGCTAGCTATTGCCAAGACCCTCGCGATACAATAAGTATCCCGATACAGAGGTCACGATACGATATATATCCCAATACATGTATATTCCAATATTTCAATCATGACACATTTTTTAAAAAAGGGTCTTAAAAATGTACTAAATGGGTAATTTTTTTACTCTGGATAAGAAAATGCAGGAAATGTCATGTTTATCCACAAAGCACTTATTTATAGATCAACTATGCTCTAATAACTTCATACAGCCAACCAACTCATCAAGATAGAAATACAGTATGTGTCCTTTAAACAGTATTCTTCAGTGCCTCAACTGTAGTTTTCTTCATCTGAGACTTTTATTTGTCTTTTGACTTATTCCACACATGTTAATCCACTTTTCCAAACCCTTTGTTCAGACGTGAGCATTGACGTCCCGGACACGCTGGACCTGAGCGCGCTGAGAGCCACCGGTCAGCTGCCCGGAGAGGAGCTGCTCCCTGAGGTGGCCCCTCCCCCTCTCATGACGCCCGATGTGGAGGTCAAAGGTATCCTGGGCTCCTATGGCACCGAGGAGGACGACTCGCTCTACTCCCCTCTGCTGTGTCAGTCTGTCCTTTCTCCCTGTCAGACTCACTACAGACGCTGGGACGGCTTTAGCTTTAGCTTTAGCAGCACCAAAACACGTCTACTCTGCCTTTTCTGCCTTTTCTGTTTCCCCTCCTCCTTTGTTGCCTGTTTTTTTGTTTTTTTTTAACACAATGCACTTTGGAGTTTTTGAGGGGTTTAAAGTCTGGTGTCCCCTGCACAATTTTGCCGTCTGCGATAAAATATGATAGATATTGATTGATTGACAGAAGAGTTTTTGAGCTAAGACCTGATACTTTGGCACTGATCGGGAAAGTTCATTAACATGCTCATTGCTCAAGTAATATTTTTAAAAATTATTATTCTTAATTATTTTGCTGAATTTGCCCGGCTTTTGTTGTTGTCACAATAAAAAGGACAATAAAATATAGCCGATAATTGATAACGTATAACCAGATTTATGCCACTGACACAGTAAAGAAAGATAATCCCCCAAAAACGATTCTAAATGTGCACTATCATAAAAAAAATAGTTGATGTGTGTGAGTTGATAAACTATCACTTCTCACTTGTGTAAATGTGAAATTTGAATATTAAAAGAATCGTGCAGTGGACACTCGACTTAAAATGACAATCATCGTCCTGTAGTGTTTGGGACATGTTAATATTGAATTTGTGGATTATTTGATAAATATCACGGCTCGACGGATGTTTAGACAGAGCGTTATAGATATTAACTTCACAAACAAAATGTTCACAGTTAATAATGTTGTAGCTGACCTCGGCCCGTGCAACAGTGCCCCCCGGCTGAAGGTACGTGTACTTTTCTCACCAGACGTGGGAGTAATTCTGTTGTTTCTCTCTCAGCTCCGGTCCTGGACGACTCCACCGTGTCTCAGTTGTGTGAGATGGGCTTTCCACTGGAGGCCTGCAGAAAAGCCGTGTATTACACCGGGAACTCTGGCATCGATGCCGCCATGAACTGGGTCATGACCCACATGGACGACCCAGGTGTGTAGAACCGTATGAAAATGTGTCGCGTTATGGAAATGTGTCTCGTTATCAGGGCCAAACCAAGTGAGAGCAACAGTGTCCTCCACTCATGCACGTCCCGTGCATACCAATTAGTAGGTGTCGTCCTCCCCATGTAAAGGGCTCTAAGCGCACTAATAGCTCACGAATGCATTCCCCAACTCAAGCACGTTCCGTACATATAAGCAAGTAATGCAAAAATGTAACACTATTTTTGTATTGAGCCCACTCAAAATTAACAAAGTGCCCGTCTGTGACCAGGGACCCCACCATGACGTGCGAGCGCTTTCCGAAAATGTATAGTTTATGATATTTGAAAAATGGGAAACATTGTTTTCGCATCGGAATATTATTCTTTCTTCTTCTCGGGACCCCCCCCCCTTTTTCACCGCGTGAACATTGACAAAAAGTCAGGAAAATTTAAAAAAAAAAAAAATGCATCCAGAGATAGAAATGGCACCAAAAAAAATGTATTGTAAAATTCTTACATTTGGTGCAGAGTAATGGTGACAAGAAAAGTAAACATATATTACAGCAATGCCGGCCCCCCCAACCAAATGTCAGCCATATTGGATCAAAGTCTGCTAAGCATGACTCAGGAGTTTCCAAATGTCGTACTTTTAGGAACTCCTCCAGGGCTGAATTTGGTGAAATGGTGTTGAGGAGTGGGACATCAAACCTTATCCAAATTATTTTGATATCTTTCACGGTCTCTGTTCGGTGAAAGCCGCAAAGCAACTGTTCTAAAATTTCAAAATGTCTCAAATTTAAAATTGGCTCCCATTTGCCCAACAAAGTCTGATTTGCATCAAATGAATTGAATCAGTTGTTAAACCCTTTGCCCTAAACCAACTTGAAGTGAAACTAATTAATTTCCCCTACACGAGTTAAAATAAAATTTATATGGGGAGCAAAATATTTACTTTTTTGAAATGTTTGGAAATTTGGCACGAAATTCCAATTTGGCATCCTGATCAAAAGAGTCAATGAAACCATGTAATATTTTTACGGCGTAGCCGTAGCAATGACAGAAACACTCCCCATTTTATTGCAATGCGAAAATGGCCAAATCTCTTAAATTTAACATACTTTATACTTTCCGAACTCCTAAACAACTAACCTAAAATTTGGCAAGAGTCGTCATAATAGTTATCACATTTTTTTACTGTAACTGTTATGGTTTGTGTGCGGCAAATTTACTTCGCCACATTTTGCCCAAGAATTTCAAAAATATTGCCTTTTGAATGGAGACCAAAAAATATTTCTACCAAAATGTATAAGATTTGCACAAAAATCTATTTTGGCATGCCAAAAAAAAAAAAATTGATTTCTGGCATGTTTCGAACCACCGCCACGTGAACCGCCACGTGAACCGCCACGTGAACCGCCACGTGAACCGCCACGTGAACCGCCACGTGAACCGCCACGTGAACCGCCACGTGAACCGCCACGTGTTTTGGGACCTCATATTCTTGTGTTTCTCCCCTTCGTCACAGACTTTGCCTCTCCCCTGGTTCTCCCTGGCAGTTCTGGTGCAGGAAACACGCCCACAGAGAGTTTATGTGAGGAGCACCTGGCCACCATCATCTCCATGGGCTTCAGCCGAGACCAAGCAACCAAAGCACTTAGAGCCACAGTAAGACGCTGTCCTCACCTGTAATCTGTGATCTGTTATGTAAGCAGTTCAGCTTTACACTAAACCACACTTACAAGACGCGTTAATAACTATGCACACAGAAGTACTAATTAACAAGGACATGTTGGATTGGACGTCATCGACCGATTAATCGAGTAAACAACGAATCACAGCACGTCTTTAAAAACATAACACCAGAAAACTTTAAAGAACAACAGTTATAAACACAAAGTAAAACCAACAAGGATAAAGAGGAACTGCAGTACAAGACGGGCTCTCGTTACCAGGACGCATTTATTCATTTGCATATGATTATTCACCATTGGAGACATCAAGTGAAAGAACATCGATTGTTACCAAGGGCCAGTGTCATGAAATGCATTGAAAATCATCTAGAACTCTCTTAAAGTTCCGTCTGACCGTGTGCTTCAGAGTAACGTCCTGGACCGGGCCGTGGACTGGATCTTCTCTCACGTGGACGACCTGGAGTCCATGGATGTGTCCGAGGGCCGCTCGGCCGCAGAGAGCGAGGGAGCCAGAGAGCCGCCGCCCGGACCCCGAGTGAGGGACGGACCAGGGAGTGAGTGCCCGCCGAGCCTACCGCCGCAGCACATGGACAGAACTTGTATCTATGGGACGTTCTTTCCTGTTTTTCAGAGTACGAGCTGTTTGCGTTCGTCAGCCACATGGGGACGAGCACGATGTGTGGACACTACGTCTGCCACATCAAGAAGGACCAGCAGTAAGTCCTCCTTAAAACACTACATTTCAAAAGGGTGCAGTGCATACGGCAGGTTTCTACGACTACGTTTTGCGGGATTGTACATGAAATAAAATGACAGGAAGAAGAGTTTTAAAACATATCGATGGAGAACATTTACGCTCAAGGAACACATTTATATCACCCTTTTAAATGTTAATGTATTAATATTAATAATAATAATAACAACAACAACTGTGTGAATTAGATGCGCTTTGCACCAATTCACAATACAGTTCAAGTTCAAGTGTGACGTCATGATTTTCACAGAGGGAATTGCTGAACTGGGTTAAAATTTGTGAAAAAAACCCAAATATTTAATGTCATTTTGTTAGTGCGCTTTAGTGAAAAGAGTAGTCTAACTTGTCATACACACTTACACTTAATCTGTGCACTGAAATCTGCCTGACCTGGCAAAGATTTGGGTGCCAACCGTTCGAAAGGGGAAACAAAAGTGACCCCACATTTCAAATTTCTTCCCGCAATGTTGTTTTTTTTTTCCTTTTTCTTTTTTTAACTAATGACAAAATCAATTACCATCAGATCATTTAGCTCCCTCTGGAAAAAAAAAGAACACAAAACGTTGGAACAGACCGGACACAGAATCCATTTTTCTTTCTTTTTGTTTCCATATGTAATCACCAGCAGAGGGCACTGTACTCCACATTCAATTCCTTCTAAGTCAGTAGTGTATAAAACATGACCAAACAGCTTATTCTTTATACAAAGTGTAGTAATATTTCGTTCCGCTTGTACTCTGTCGTGTGTGTTTATGTTTTCACCTTTGACCTCGCTCAAGTTGACGCACACGCTGATGAATTTCCCTTTTCCGTCAGGTGGGTCATCTTTAACGATCAGAAGGTCTGTGCCTCTGAGAAGCCGCCTAAAGACTTGGGATACCTCTACTTTTACCGACGAGTGGCCGATTAAGCCCGGGACCTGGCAACGGTTACCAAACGCACCGCACCATGTTGGTTTCTTTTTCATTTTAGTGTTCAGACATAAAAATCGACTGTATATACGTCTCCTGCTTTCGCCATCTGTAATCCGGGCCCGGGCTCTACTTAACTCGCCGCCCCCGTCTTTTTCCTCAAACGTTCAGATGTTTTCAATAGAAGTTTGTCGTCCACTCCTATAGGCACGCACTCCTCCTTACTGCTTCCAAAAATGACAACGTTCGGCGCGGACTTTGACTCGGATAGTTCGTGTTCGGTGTGTTTAAGAACATATTAATAAGACCACAACCAAATCAGTTGCTTTTTTTACACGCATAAAGGTGAAGGTGATATCGCGCTGTCGGTTTGATTTTTCCAAAAGAAACCTTTGTTACTGCTGTGGCAAATAAAACGTGACTTTTGACCATTTTGTCGTCATCTTTGCATCGGTTCTTAATTAAAAGTGTATTTCTGTTGTATTTAGTTTTGATGTGAGTAAATGTTCCACTGTACGGCCTTCAATGATGAGTCATGGACTAAAGGGGGCGCAGCAGAGCACTGGCAAAAGCTCTCAAAATGATTAGGATCTTGCACTACAACCACTAGAGCAGTATTAGTAAACGGCATGTTTTTTTTTTAAACGGCAGATTAAACATGTGTCACTCCCAAAACAAAGATATTACAATAATCAAATAATGATTTGACTAATAAAACTTCAGTAGACTTAAGACACGGTCGGACGATTGATCAGCTGGCGAGACCAGCAGGTGGTTTAAGCTCTAGTGCTTTACTCATGGTCTGACCCTCTGTTGGGGCGTAATAATCAACCAAACTTTATTTATAAAGCGCTTCTAATACAGAGTGCTTTACACATCACACTTTAAAAACAATCCTTACAACAATCAATACCCCAATACCCTCGTCCCCACCATCAACACCCTGCACACTCAGACGCGCACACGCACACGCACACGCACACACACACACACACACACACACACACACATCTAAAGGGTGTGCACGAGGCTCAGTACGCTCAGACAGATGAAACCAGCTGAGAAGGCACCATCAGAGGAGCCGTCTGCAACCAGGGCCCAGAGGAGAGACGAGGCCCAGACCTCCACCAGGGCCCAGAGGAGAGACGAGGCCCCAGACCTCCACCAGGGGCCAGAGAAGAACGAGGCCCAGACCTCCACCAGGGGCCCAGAGGAGAGACGAGGCCCCAGACCTCCACCAGGGCCCAGAGGAGAGACGAGGCCCCAGACCTCCTCCAGGGCCCTAGAGAGAGAGACGCGGCCCCAGAACCTCCACCAGGGGCCCAGAGGAGAGACGAGGCCCCCAGACCTCCACCAGGGACCCAGAGGAGAGACGAGGCCCAGACCTCCACCAGGGACACAGAGGAGAGACGAGGCCCCAGACCTCCACCAGGGCGCCCTCGAGACCCAGCAGCCACAGCCGACCACCGCTCCTGGTGCAGAGAGATCCTAACATGGATAAGAAGATAAAGTAAAACATAAAGTCTAAAATAAATATTATATAAGACATTATGATTCAGTGCTTTTCTGTGAAAATGTTAAAATACAGACAATACTTTTTCACACTCACTCTCTGCTCTGATGACAGGTGGATTAAACTAATAATGTAGCCCAGTTAAATAAAGATGTCTTGATCTTAACTTGCATGAAGAGTGCATTGGCATCTTCATCTCGATTATACTTGCAAACGTTAGCTCAGCCACCAAAGAGCACCTTCAACAATGAGTAATTAAAACGACTTCATTACTTCAACGGAAACTTCATGAGGGTTTTGGATTGTATTTCTTTTGAAATAGAGTATTGCGTAAGTTCAAACTGCTCCAGATATTTCCAATCAAATTGAATCACACAAGTATAAATGGCTTAACATTGGTATATTTTGCAGTATTCAAGATGAGGCTCAAATTGAGTCAGATTCTCAAACGCACATTGTTGACGTGAGATGAACTTCTCCGTTGCAAAGCTGCACTCGGCTGCGTCTGCACCGGTTTAAACATCATGAAAGGAGGAGGAGGAAGTGATTTTTGCATTTGTGCACTTTTCCTTCACTCTGAGGAACGACGCTTTGTGGAAGCTACAATTTCAGGTAAGTTCTATTGGTTTTTTGTTCTTTTTTTTTTTACAATATTTACAGTATTTCTGCTTCATAAATGTGTAAATGATGCTCACTTATTTAACACACAAAAAAGAATGTTGTGTAAAGTAAGTTGAAAACGGTGATACATGTGGTTCTTACTTTTATGTTGGAAATTTTAATTTGTTTTCAAACGATATAAATTTAATATAGTGGCAAAAGTTAAGTCAATTGTCGTTTCTACTATTCGTCATAAGGAAAAATAATATAAATTTATAAAAATGTATAATAAATTCAGAAATACAAAATGTTGATTTGACAAAAATAAATGAATAAACTGTCAAATAAGGCGTATGATTGATTAAAAAGATACAGAAATGTCTTATGATATTCAACTTTTTCCCAAAAAGTTTTCAGTGGCACCAAGTTTAAAATAATAGATTTAGGGGCTTTGAATCGCTGTGATACCATTTATGAAAATTTTCTTTTCCAGGAAATTTAAAAATGAAGAGCCCATCGTTGCTAGTTTTGGGTGAGTATTTATTTACATCAGATACACAAAACTACCTCCATCTGTTTTTATTTTCTGCAGTACTTTATGTGTTAAATGATTTTACTGCTTTTGTTGTGTGCTGTAATTATATTCACTAGCACATCAAGTATTTACTCCACAAAAAAGTATTGGTATATACATATTTTGCATGTGATCGGATAAGACATAAAATGATTTGTCAATTCTGATATTTCCAAAGAAAAATAGAACACATAAAACACTGAAAAATAAATAAACACGCTTGTTCGGTACAAGAAAAGAAAAATGTAAAATGTTCCCCACGAAATAATATATTTAACATAAACTAATTATAAACTTACTAGTAATTATTGTATTTTACACCTAGTGGAGGAATTAACTTCATAATAAAGTAAGAAAGTGTGAAAGAAAATCTAATAAATCAAAATTTAGAGAGAGAAAAAAAATAAGCTATTTACAAGGAAAAAATATATATTATAAAAAGAAAAATGTTACTGATAAAGACATTAAACTGGACATTTAATTCATGTGGCAATATTTCAGCTTTGGCAGAATGCACATTTATTGCCACAGAAAAATGAGGAACCAAAATCATGGCTGAGGAACCAAGAATTGCGACTGAAATGAGCTTTTTTACCCAGTAAATGCCGCGTTACACCCATGTTGTGCACAGAAGTGATTCCTGCCTCTGTTTGCAGGTTTGTTGAGCGCTTTATGTTCTGCAGAGATTGTGGTCCAAACCAAACCTGGAGGAACCGCGGCTCTCAAGTGTTCGCACTCAGACTCTTCCTCCGTCTTGAAATGGCTGCGTGGCTCTGAGCTGATTTACAGCATTAACCGGAGAACAGGGATGCCTTCAAGAGGTTTTTCTGACACATTTAGATGAAATTACATCAGTACACTGTAAAAACAATGGTTTACTTTGGGTAGAACGGCTTGGATTGAGTGGTTTTGATTTATTTCGTAAAATATCTCCAAGTATAGAAATCTTACTCCACTCATGGTGCCTTCAAATGATACAAATATTACTGTAAAAATACTTGAGTTAAATTACTTAAAGTCATTATAATGACCTTGTTTGAATATTAAAATTTTATTTAGTTAGTTGGTTAACATTTTTGGACTTGTTTCAATTATTTCTGACTGATAATGTCTTCTTCTAATGAGTTAAGTTTAAATAAGTTATAATTAAGGGGAAAAAACCTCTTAGATACAACAGATTGAATTTGTTTAAATTTGAATTGTATTTTTAAGTAGTTTAATTGTATTAAGTTAGTTTGTCAACATTGTTTGATTATTTCAAGGTGCTGGTTTCCATTGTTTGTTTGTTTTCCTAAATTCCTGACCGAGGATCAGCATTGCAAGTGTAAAATAAACATTAAAAAAACATAAGATAAAATGGCTTAAATTAATAATATTTGTTCTTGATTTAAGAAACTTTGACATGTCAAGTATCAAAATCTGCCAATGGAATAAGCTCCATCTCAATTCTACAATGAAATAGATGTATTTTTCACGTATCTAAATTTGACTTTGTAAAGTGTTAATGGAGTTAACACTGGACAATGGACAATTGTACTCAGGCATTTAAAATAAGGTATTATCTTTTACATCAGACTATTTATTTTAATAATCTTCCAAAGTTCTTGTCAAAACTACTCAAATCAAGACACAAGTGTAATAATTCAAACTGGTATATTCTCTTTTGCTTCGTCTCTTAAACATCTTGGAAATGACTGTCACAGGAAGAGGCGAAATAGCGAAAAGATCTCGTCTGAAAAATGAGCAAGATCTGGAGGTTTCTCAAGTTTCTCCTGCGGACGCTGGACTGTTCACCTGCAGAGTCAACAACAATGAGGAACACCACAGACTCGTGGTGTCTTCAGGTAAAGCAGGTGTAACGCGTGTTCTGCTGCTGTTTGCTGCACATTCATGAACACGTTTACGTCCAGCATTTCATCTGTGGAGCTTTGGGCAGAAAACAGGACATGTAAAGACACAAATACACGAATACACATGACCTAAAGGCGTTAAATATAATATGAAAACACAGGTTAAAGAGAAACAATAGACAAAACAATCACGATCGTCTCTTTAAAAGACCTTAGTTCAAACAAAGAGAGGACTCCACCTTATGCTGACATTTATTTATTTTATTTATTGATTCTTACTGTGAGTGGGCTCTCCTCTCCACAGATCTGAGCTGTAACTCGGCCTGACGGCGCCTCCTGCTAGTTTCCGTTGACATCGATACAAGGGAACATTACAAGCAAAAATAATATCATCTTCATGGAAACAAGCAGGTGGCAGACCCTCCACTAGAGGAGTAACATGTGCACCTTTTAAAGAAGACATTTTATGCTTTTTTTCCCTGCTATTTAGTATCAAATTATAACATACGTAGATCATTATTTCACATTTTGTTCATTTTAAACCACAGCATTGACCTAAAACAGCTTCATAATAGAAAGGGGTTCATTGACTTCCTGTTCCTGCAGAACGGAGAGCTCCGCCTCTTCCTAGTGACACTTCACTGCAGCAAACGGACGGTTTTCAATGACGTGTTTTTATTGTTGAAAAAAAGCCAACTTGATTGTTTTTTTTGTTATGGTAATGAAAATGTATATTATTTTTTTTGACATATCATAAAACCAAAAGTAATGATGACAAAAGACTGTGTGGAAAAACAAACGAAAATACTTTGACCCTAATTATGTGACTCAGAGTCTGAAGTTTCAGGTTTACTCAAACAGAAATCAATCAAAGTGCAACTCTTGATTAAGCATTGTAAATAAAGATGAGAAAACTGTTTTTACATGGTTTTATATGCTGCACTGCAAAGAGTTTAAAAGTGTTTAGACCCTTTTCCTCTGGCGAGACCGCGACGCTTCTGGTCTTTTTTTCCTGCTGGTCTTTAACCTCGGACCTCCCGTGTCTCTCCAGTGTCCGCCGCCCCCTCCGGTGCCCCCGTCGTCGGCAGTAGAGTCGTTCTTCGCTGTGATGTGGCTGGGCTGGAGCAGGGTTCAGTCGTGCAGTGGCGAGGACCAGGAGGACGGAGCGAGCAGAAGACCACGGTGGTCCTGGAGCATGTGACTGTGTCCGACTCCGGCTCCTGGGAGTGTGTCTTCACCAGCGGCGGGGAAGCTATGAGCCAAACCCTGCTGCTGCAAGTCAAAGGTGCAATTTCTTATCCTTTTGACCAGTTTTGATTACAATTTCAACCACAAATGCAACAAAAACAAAAAGATATTGTATGTGTGCGTGTGTGTTCTAGTACTTTTATTACTCTAATACACACATTTTCATAATAGAATAAATAATGATGATTATTTGCATGAATTGTATGTTCAAGGAGAATATTTTATCGCACTAAAAATAGATTTGGCTTTTGAAAACACTGCTTTAAAGTTGAAGCCTCTGCAGTTTTGTCGTTTTTTCCTCTTTAAATACCATAAGGCTTTACATCTTCTTTGTTTTTCTTGTTTCATTAGAGCCGCGTCCCACGACAACCCCGGCGCCTCCCACCACAAGAGCGACTGAAGACTCTGACTGTGAGTATCGTGTCATTTTAGGTGGAGCGTTTGCCACCCGTTGGTTTCCTTTGTCATCACAGTGAGATTGTGTTTTTTTTCAAGCGATAAAACAGCTGTAGTTGAATCAATTATTACAAGGCAGTGTAATGTCATACTGTGGAACATTCGAGGCAAAGCAATCAAATCTCCAAGGAGACAAAACAACAAACATGTGAGTCTGGGAGATTAAGTTTTGATGTTGAACTGTGAAAAATAATGCATTTTCCTAAACATTTTTAATAGTTTTTTCCATGTCATTTTCAAGATTTTTTGAGTTTTGCACCTTTTTTTTTTTTTTCAACCTTTTTCACATTCTTTTCAAGTTTCAGGTCATATTCAAATTGGACTTGGTCTGGACTTGGTCTGGACTTGGTCTGGACTTAGTCTGGACTTGGTCTGGACCTGATTTGAACGAGAAAGAGGCAGCAACAAGTTGGAATTTGAAAAAAATATGACTTGAAACTTGAAAAGATGGTCCAAAGGAGGGAAAATAACATCAGAAACATAAGAATATATTTAAACTTCAGAGAATCAGGTCATTATTTTTCACAGTTCTACATTAAAACGTGCTTATCCATTCTCACATTTTTGTTTTTCAGTTTCAAAGATGATGAAAGTTCCTGTTTTCACCCACCCCCCATCCCCGCCCACATCACATCCCACTTAGTTAGTGAAAACACATAAATGATAATCTGCTGCTTGTTATGACTGAAACGTCACTGTGAAGAGGCGGGGCTTATCACTAGGAAGAGGCGGAGCTTATCAATGGCCCTGTTTCTATTATCAAGACATTTTAGCTCAAGATTATGGTTTGCAAAGAACAAAATGTAAATATATGATATAATTATGTTTAAAAAGCACAATAGTTCTCCTTCGCGTGTTTTAGTTTTTCAGTTGAATAATCATGGACCTTATTGGGCTCCATAGACGTGTTTTGTGTTTAAATTGCAGGCGTGGTCAGTACTCTCAGCTCTCCTCTGGCTCGGGGGGTTCTCGGGAGCTGGTGGGTTTGGGCTGCCGTCGCCGGGGCCTGCCTCGTCCTGCTGCTCTGGCTGCTCGTCGTCGTCCTGTACAACCAGAGGAGAAGAAGAAGGGTAACGGCGTCTGAGGGCTCCAGGTCAAAGTTCAACGGTCTTTCTTGTCACGTTAAAGACATATTTTCTTTCTCAACAGCGACAGTTCCTGAAGATGAGGAAGGCCATGCAGCTGAGGCCAAAGCAATACTGCCACTGTCCTTGGTAAACGACTACGATAGCATTCTTCTCACTTCACTGCAAAAAGGAAATCTCATTAGTCATTACGTTAGCTTAACTGACTTGAATTGTGTCGTTTTGACTTGATTTGAACATGATTTCTTTGCATTTCAAGATTTGTTTTATTATTTTTAAATGTTTGTCTCTTTTTCTCACCTCAATCTCTGGCAGAGTGAAACTTCTCTGTATGAATTTCAATAAAATACATTTGGTTTATTGAGCTTGGTCATATTAAGAGCCAAAAGAAACTGTAATTAGCTATGGTTTAATATCGACTTTTTGAGCTGAGACGATATCTGATATTTGGCTTGCTGCTTCATTTTTTTAAGCCATAACAAGGACCCCAAATCTATTTTTAAGTTGAAGTAGATATCACAAATTAACTTCTCACTTTTGTATTAATTAATTAATCACCTAATATATTCATCTGGGATATACAATTTTACAGACTTCTATTTCGGAAGACGATGGATGAATATTTACACGCGCAAAGGTTTTGGGAAGAAGTCAAATCTGATTTAATCCAACTCCTTTTTAATAAACATAAAAACTAAACAAAATATGATACATTCATTTGAAAATAACAATAAAACCCTGGTTTCCTCCTCATAAAAAACCTTGGTTAGAAATAAGGAAAATTCTTCACACGCCCAAAACTTCCAAACAGCAAAGCCTTAAACCAATTATCTAAACGTTTACATTCCTACATTGTGAGACAGAAGAAGTTAAGCTAATCTTATCATAATTACATCAATCTAAACTTTTCAAAACCAAGATAAATAAGTTCAAGCCATTTGAACTCCATCTAGATTTCATTACATTTTTTCCCAGTGCATTTTGGTTCATATTCTCCTCCAACTTTAATCACTTAATATCGGCGTGACCTTCAGAGAGACTCCACACTCCATTATTGAGCTTCATTAGTGTGAACATCTCCTAACTCTGTCCTCTTTATCTCAGTCCCACAGCTGTGACGCGCCACGGCGGAACCAAGCCCTCTTTTCCTGCTCCGTGACCCCGGCGCTGAAGAGAAGACCATTACGATGTGTAAATAGTGTTCTATGTGCTGTCGCTATCCAGAATATAGAATAGAAGATATAGGATCGTATTGATGTATATTAGTGCTGACAGGTGGATATGAATCGCTGCGTTCAGTAATGCTTTATTTTTCAGTCACAATGTACAAGGCAGGAGACATCAAAAAAAAGAATCGTAGTCGTATTTTGATCATTAAAATGGTTATCTAGTCGTATTTTGATCATTAAAATGGTTATCTAGTCGTATTTATTTTGAATTAAAATGGTTATCTAGTTGTATTTTGATCATTAAATGGTTATTCTAGTTGTATTTTGATCAATTAAAATGGTTTATCTAGTTGTATTTTGATCATTAAAATGGTTATCTAGTTGTATTTTGATCATTAATTGGTTAAACTAGTTGTTTTGTTGATTTAAAATGGTTTCTAGTCGTATTTTGATCATTAAAATGGTTATCTAGTTGTATTTTGATCATTAAAATGGTTATCTAGTCGTATTTTGATCATTAAAATGGTTATCTAGTTGTATTTTGATCATTAAAATGGTTATCTAGTTGTATTTTTGATCATTAAAATGGTTTTATTTATTTTGATCATTAAATGTTTCTAGTTGTATTTTGATCATTAAAATGGTTTTCATAGTTGTGTTTTGATCATTAAAATGGTTATCTAGTCGTATTTTGATCATTAAAATGGTTATCTAGTTGTATTTTGATCATTAAAATGGTTATCTAGTTGTATTTGATCATTAAAATGGTTATCTAGTTGTGTTTTGATCATTGTAATGTTTATCTAGTCGTATTTTGATCATTAAAATGGTTATCTAGTTGTGTTTTTGATCATTGTAATGGTTATCTAGTCGTATTTTGATCATTAAATGTTATTAGTCGTATTTTGATCATTGTAATGGTTATCTAGTTGTATTTTGATCATTAAAATGGTTATCTGGACTGTACAGACTCTAAAAAACATACGATAAGACTTTTTTTAAGACTGAGACGTCAAAATGTCAAAAAAAATTAAAAGACGTCAAAATGTCAAAAAAAATAAACCATTTTTGATTTTCATCTCTTTGTAAAGTCTTTAGATTATATTATAAAACGTGTGTGTTGTGCTTATTATTATGAATACACTTTTTTACCCCCCCGTAAATATTCTCTTTCCAGAAGACTCCAGTCACCACATTTCCACCTTCATTTGCTCGTTGGTGTATTTAAGACGTCTCAGTGTACAACAGAAATAATCGCTGACTAGTCGACTGCTAAAATACATTTGTTGCAGCTCCAGAGATGTACACAACCTGCCAGAAAAGCAAGAAATGGAAATGACACACCGGATTGTGCAATAAACACTGTCATGTTTCATTAACTTCATATATTTGTTTGTGCGCAGCTGATTTTGTTATGTTAATAAAGAGAAATTGCATTGTCTTTCACTGAAGTGGCTCCGTGTAACTTTTCTGATACATGGTCTCTTGTCTCTTGTCTCTTGTCTCCATGGAGATTTTGTTCCCTTGCCTGTAATGTGCCACAGTAGGGCATTAATCGTTAGGCAGGTTCCATAGCAAAAGAAAACGCAATTCTGTCAACATTTCCAGTTGACAATCTTTTGCAATGTTGTCATTATTAAGTTACGTTTATCATGTTTGTTGCTAAAAATTGTGTTGAAAACATACATTCTTATTGTTGGCGCCTCTCCACAGACTCGACCTGTGTGTGTCATTACTGAAAAATATCTGATATCGGTTGTTCTCAAACTTCACCCCGAGAACAGCCCGAGAACAGCCCGAGAACATGAGCCAAAGGACAAAAATGGGGGTTGAATGAGGTCGAATAAGCGAACATTAGAACAGTTTGAGAAACCCTGGTCTTCATAATGTTTCCTATTTGATGAAAGGCCTTTCGGTTCCTCCTCTGCAGCTGAATATAAGCACATCTTTCCTTAATATGCAGCGCTTGGTAAACGATTAAACCGTTACACTGAAGTCTCTAAGTTTAGAACTGGTGCAAAACAGCAGGCGACAGGTGTTGAGGTCAAAGGCACAACTCCAGGCAACGCCACACAAAATCCACATTCACAGCCAGACTATGACTCTATAAACGCACACGCATTACATTGGAGGTGCAGTTTACAGTATTTGGTCGCGTCGAACTGTTATTGAAGCGTTCTCTCGTCTCTGAACTCCGCTCGACGCCAGACAGGATGGAGCAGTGTTTGCCTCTTCTTTTTGTGCCTTTCTAGAGAGTGAAACATCTGCTGCAGCTTCAGGCCATCGCCGTGTCAGAGCTGGAGACACAACTGCACCGACAACACCACGTAAGTACTCCGATACTTATACTACTACGATTATAACTGTTTCTATTACTACTACTACTACTTCTACTACAACTAATTCTTCAACAACTTCTACTGCCACTATGCTACAGTTTCTTAAGCCTGAATACTACAACAATTACCACTTTTACTGCTTCTACTACTACTACTACTACTTCAAATACTACTGCTACTACCAGGGCTGGTTCATATTGTTCAAACTATATAAAGTATTTTGCTTTCGGGACACTTCTGTAGAGCTTAAACACTCGAGATAAAGCGTGAAGAGTGAACTTACAGCTCCCACTTAAGTATCCTGAGTGCACTTATTATAGACGCCACCGTTAAGTATTTTATCTCGTATAGATATATATATATATATTGCCCTGTCCTGGTCGATGGGTTTATTTATTTAGCTACAAACAGCTCTCGATACGGTGCGAGTCTGAGTCCGACCCGAGTTACCAGGCCTGTGGATACGAATCGACTGTTTACCTCACAAATGATGTAAAGTTCACGTCTTCTTGCTGCTCTTTAACGTGTGGCGCGTAAAGATGCCACTCGGGCTCTTCATATTTAGTCAACTTTGTGAAAACAGTGTGTATAATTGCTGATTGGTTGTGATGCAGCTCATTCAAACTTAATACACGATTGAACAAGGCCAAATATCTTACAAAGTATACCTGCCGCGCTGCAAAAAAAGATTGAACTGAGCTTTTGTGACTTTCGTATTATGTTAGTAATTTCAACTAGTTCGAATTTAATTTGTGGGTCTGATTATTATTTTTAAAAATTTTAAAGTTTAAAAAAGAAGTACATCTTAGCCCAGAAACACATGAAACACTGGATCATCGACATAAATGTAAAGTAGTAGCGATTAACCACCAACCCACAGATATTACATTTTTGCGGTGCATTTTGGGAAGTTGCCCTCTGAAAACTGTGCTTCACTCTTTATTTGTCTGGGTTTTTTGCTCTTTAAGGGGGGAAAAAAGTAGTGTAAAGTCATTCAAGTCGTTTGTAAATGTAAAAACCTTTGCCATTAATGCACCTTCAGTTAAACCTCACGCTTACGACGTTCCACCGATGGGAATTTTACTATATCTATTCCATTTTGTCCACCATCTTAAAAAAGAGAACTCTCAAGCCACTTAATATGCTGTACATATAAATAAAGCCGTAACCCTCTCATTTCCAGTCAAATCCATCATTCTGGGAAGCATCGGGGTCAGTTTGTAAAAAAATACCCTAAAATAAAATGGAAAATGTATGGATTCCACTGGACATTTTTGCTTCATTACAAGCCCCTAAAACTCATTTTTCGTGAATTTACCTTCAGCTTTTAAAAAAGAATGGTCAAAACCCAACAAAAGCTCAAACTAGTGTCAACCAGACCTCACCTCCAGACACCAGCTTTACTCCTTCATTTATTTAACAAAGAAAATCTGGACGGAATTTAAAATCTGAATTCCTCTGTGCAGAGCTTGTTTCTACTTATAATTAGAGTAAAACACACGTCAGAGTCCAAAACTACAGAGTCTCAGCTTCACAAAGGCTCCAGTTAATTGTTTGTGCTCCAGAAGGTTCAGGAAGAGCTTCAGTTTGAAAGGTCTTTTCTGTTCGTTTTGGGGAAAGTCCTGGTTTATGTGAGCTCTCGTGATCATCCGAATCTTTCATTTGGTTTGCAGCGGCTGAAAGATGGTTTATGGATCCATTTCATTGTCCTGGTTTGGTCCTGATTTGAGCCCCTGGGTTTAGTTCTGATGAAGACTTGGTTTTAGTCCTTTTCCAGTCTGGGTTTAGTCCTGGTCCAGTCCAGTTTAGTCCCAATTTTGTTCTGGTGCGTGTGCAATTGTGAACACACCGTAAAACACAGATCCTCAAGTGGTTCCCTCGTTAGAAGATTGTTTGTTCTTTCCCAGCGCTGTCATTGAAGTGTCGAAAATGAACTTAAATGTTGACTAAACCTTGGGCTTAAACGGAGAAATAACAAGGTCTATTTTGTATTTCTTGAACTTGACCAAGCAGGACTAAACTGAATCTAAATGACTTTTCTTCGCTGCAGTCTCAAACTTAAAGCGCATACGGGAGTTCATGTTTTCAGGATCATTACTCTGTTTGGTGGGATAGTAGCTCATTAAAAAAAAAGGGAAAAAAAATAAATAAATAAGTGTACACACTGTTTATTTTCTTGAATATTCAAAAATATATTTCAATTTGTCAAATAATAATAAATATTGCGTAAATTAGACGAGCGTTGGCCCTGGTTTATTATGATTGCAAGAAATCTGTCATGGAAAAAATATAAAGTTCTCCAAAATGATCAAACTAGGGAAAATTAGGGTTGTTATTATTATTATTATCATTATCAATATTATTATTATTATTTATTTTGTTTTCACCAAATCTTAGTCAGCTAAGTCAACTAACGACCTGTAAAAGTACCAACAAACCGTAACAATTTGAGATTTTTGAGTGTCGTCGGCGAGAAAAGGCCACAAACACAAGCTCGAACACTTCAAGAACTGCAAAATGTCACTTGTCAGTTTTATTTCCATTGACATTTGACGTGTTTCTGAAAGAGCTCAGCAAGAACGAAGTTACGCGTTTCCAGCCAGCGTTCGCAGACGGGTAAAGGCTACTGAGCACCGCAGTGCAACCAGACATGATCGATCCCAAACGGCTCCCATAGCAACCGGGAAAAGGCAAATACTTCATGCAACAGAGAGAATAGCCCAGATGCTCAAAGCTCTTCCCTCTGCACGTTGTTCGAAAACAAAATAGCCGGATCGCTGCTCAATTTTGCCGTATTTGTCATTCCTTCCACTCGAGCATGTTTTATTGACCTTGTTGATGTTTCGAGTCTGAGGGATTTCTGAGGGATTCCCTTAAATCTCAGAACACGCAGCAGCGCCTGTGTGGGGAGCAGAGGAACCAGACGAACCTGAAAAAGTGAATCAGACGCCAACTCGACCCTTTCGTCCCACGTGAGCTCGACTGCGATGACACGGTGCGGCCCAGGACGGCGATGAGTAACGGGGGACTCCGCACTCTCGGGTGTTTCTCCATCCACATGATCGAGGAGGGTGGGAAACGCCACGTCTGCAAGAATAACACAGAAATGGGATGTTGTTGTAGCGCAAAAGCCACACAGGAGATTTCAGACACCTTTCAGAGAAGTTTGTATCATAAGCGTTCCAAGAATCCCACGCGTGTTTGCAGATGTCGGGAGGGATATTGAGTTGGGGATTTAGTGGTTGTGATGGGTGTTTTTGTCTCGTATCATCTATTTTGGACAAGGGTAGTTTGGTTTGGTGAGGTGAGATGATCCACAGTGGTCCAGAAGGCGGTTGGGTTGAATGCGATAGCGCTTCTCGTGTCGTTGGTAAGACACCTGCATAAAAGAAGGGCATCTGGCATAAAAATGAGCCAAATGACAGTGACTTTCGCTGTCTCATAAACCACAGCCTGGTGCCTTGAAAATAAACTGTAAAATAAAACATAAAATAACATTTGACTGGTTGCGGAAAGTAAGTAAATACAAAAGTAAAAGTTAGTCAAATGTTTAGATATCTGCACTTATATGGTTTTATAGTATAGTACGTTTGTTTTTGTTTTTTTTTACAGGGGATACTTTTGACTTTTTCTCCACTACATTTGTGAATTCAAGTGTAGTCTTCTGGACACTTTTGAAAATCAAGATGTTTCTACTTTAATCTGAAAGTCATTCTGAATCTGTGCATGGAAAACACAGGCTGAGAGATCATTCTGAACATGTTTTCCCTCCTTCCTCTTGCCCTCTGAGCTGGTGGGCACCTCTTGAGCTCTGTGCTGTAATGATCCTGATCACTGTGGTTACCCCGCTTGGGCTCTCAACAAAGTTAAAAGAGCCAAACAGAACCCAGAAGGAATGGTGTTTCCATCCCGTATGTGTCGGGACTGAAAAACTACACATTTTTAGACAACACAAAATTCTTATTTAATTTAAACCGAGCAACACTTTAAGACAAAAACTGATTCATCTAAGGACAAGATGTCCACACAAAAGAGAGCAATGTAGAATATTTAATTCAATGCAGTGAAGAAAGTTGTGAAGAGCGTTGCATAGAGACTGAGCAGCCACTTCACAAGAGGCTTCATCAGCACAGAAGACACGCGAGTCCAGGATTATAGGGCAGAAAGGGAGGTTTAAGGTGGTTTTTACACCTTGGTCAATAAAGAGAACAGACCAGTCAGAGGCTGAGGGTACTCATCAGTGATGAGGGAGATGCTAACAGTAGGATTTCTATGGACCCTTAGACTAGGGGAACAAAGAAGATGAGCTTCAGGTGAAACTTAGGCAGTGTAAACAAATAGATCCACAGGAGGTGTAAGTGGGCAGGGCTTACGCAGCTCAGAGTCATGTAAAAGTTCAAGTTGATTCTTTAAATCATTATATTTTGTAAATGGGTGTTTTACCATTTTTACTTGAGTAGATTTTTTATTTTTTTAAAGATTTTTTGGCCCGGCTTTATTCAGGTGTCAGTGTGGTGAAATGGGGATGAGAGAGGGACGGACATGCAGCCGGATTCAAACTCACGACGCTGCGGCCGTGCTCTCCACTCGAGCGCCTGAGCGGCACTAAGTCGATTTTATCCGTGCTACTTTTAGTTTGACTTTTAAATCATTTTTACTTGCACATTTATCTCATCTTTTAGTCATAAAATGGACTTCTTCCACCACTGCATTTGACATTCAGTTTGTCAACATTTGGAATCATCAATTAATTGCAAAATAGCACAATTTAACCACTTTAAACTGTCACATCAGTAAAAAGAAATGACTATAGCTCAAGGAGTATATTTATATTACAACGAAACAAGTCAGAAATATCTTCAAACTGATCAAATAATTCATCCCTGAGTAAAAATGACACACATTCAATGGTTCCAGTGTCTTTGCAGTGTTTGAGTTCTGCACTGTGAGACCAAACACTTGTGTAACCTAAATGCTCTTTGAGATGTGACAAAAGCAGGTGTTGTGTTGCTCCTGAAAGCGCCACATCGACAGTGAACGGGGGAAACCTCAGAGAAGCGTCGTCTCAGTTCATCCTTGTTGTGGTCGGCCTCTCTAAACCCACTGAGGCTTCCTTTAACTCAACTCTCAAGTGATGAATACATGTGTTCACGTCTCATTAAGAATAACACACTTGGAGTTCGAACTTTAAATGATATCTTGATCTACCTTGAAGTTTTGTGAGACATTTCTTTCTGTTTCCGTCCTTAAACCTGTCAGTGCAGCGGCCGAGACCTTGAGCGAGGCTTGGTCAGGACTGTCTGGAGGGTTTTACCTATTTTGACTTGTGTTTTGGAGCTGATGGGGGAAATCGGAGGGAACCCACCCAGACCCAGGGAGAAACATTTCAGCTCCACACAGAAAGGCCCCGAGAGTCAAACAGGGCCTTCTTCCTGAGGCCAGACTCACAATGACGATCGGCTTGTCTTTTATTGACCAATGTCTGTTTCTTTGTTTGCTTTCTCTAACTTTCTGTTTGGTTGCGTGAGGCAGCTGCAGCTGGGATTTTGGGCTCAAAAAAGAAACACACTGAATTGAACTGAAAACAGAAAAATATTGAAACCATTCCGCATTGTGTTTGAGACATGTAGACGTAGTATTTTTACATAGCTGTTCAGATCCGGTTGGGTTTTGGGTTTTGTTCGATGTGAAGCAAATCGCTGCGTGGATTTTTATTGTTTATTCTCTCAAATGTAAGAAAGAGGCGCATTTCTGGTTAGAGGTTAAAAGCAGAAAGCACGAGCAGATGTTTGAAACAGGTGTTGATCCGAAATGCTCCAGAACAAAAGGAACTATATTTATTTTGACATCATAATGTACATTGTAATGACAGTATTATGTATTATGTGATGTGTGAGTGAAAAACTTTGCGTGACTGAGTGAATATGAGCGGTGCGAGCATCTTTGCCCCGGGCATTATGTAACTGTAAATTAATAAATACAAAATAGGGCCATGTGCTCGCTTAAAGAATTGTTTTACTCATTTACAACATTTCTGATGGAAGTCTGCGCTAAATCTGACACGTTTACACCAGTATTTTGTTCTTCATATTCATTCATCATATTCAAATAAATAATATAGAACATATATAGAATATGTACATAATTCATCTAATTAATATAATCATTTGTTTTTCCCGGTCTGCATGAACTTTCACACGTCTTTATTCTGCTCTGTTTCCGTGTGCCTTTGTACACATGATGGATTATTTCTGCCGTTTTCTTGGTATGTTTACGGAGTGTAGCACGGAGAAAAGAACTGTGCAGTATGATTGTGACCATTTACCATTGTGACTCTGACTATGTGTGTGTGTTTGTGTGTGCGTGCATGTTTGTGTGTGTGTGTGCATGTGTGTGTGGTGTTTTTCAGACCAATCACTGTCACATGGGCGGTGCATCAGTGTCTAAAGTAGTCTTCACCTGAGACTTTCCCCAGAGCGACTTCAGAGCGACTTCAGAGAGCGACTTCAGAGAGCGACTTCAGAGAGCGACTCCAAAGTGACCCCAGAGCGACTCCAAAGTGACCCCAGACCGACTCCACCCCAGAGAGCGACCCCAGAGCGAGTCCAGAGCGAGTCCACCTCAGGGAGCGACCTCAGAGCGACAGAGCGAGTCAGAGCGAGTCCAGAGCGGCTTCAGAGCGAGTCAGAGCGAGTCCAGAGCGACTCCACCTTCAAGCAGAGGCTACACGGTACGAAGCCAGACTCAGAGTCGATCCCCGAGTCGAAACGACATCGAGCGAGTCCAGAGCCCGGCTCCAGAGCGCAGAGTCCAGAGCGATCCAGCGCGAGTCCAGAGCGCAAGAGCTCCAGACTTCAGAGCGAAGTCCAGAGCGCTGTCCAGAGCGACAGTCCAGGTAGTGGCTGTCAGAACGAGTTCCAGAGAGGGCAGAGGCCTTTCAGAGCGATGTCCAGAGCGATGTCACAGAGCGAGTCCTCGAGTCCGAGCGACTCCACTCAGAGACGAGCTTCAGAGCGAGTCACAGAAGCGGAGTCACAGAGCGACCCCAAGCGAGTTCCAGAGGCGAGTCCTAGAGCACGAGTCCACGACAGGTTTTCAGGAGAGCGACCGCCAGAGCGACCCCAAGAGCACCCCAGAGCGACCGCAGCGCGACCTCAGAGCGGACCCCAGAGAGCGACGCCAGGAGCTGTCACGGAGCAGCAGGCAGAGGTGAGTCTTGTATCATTGTCATCTAATACTGCTAATGCTTCTGGTTTAGTCTTCTAATTTCATTAAGCACACGCAGTGATATCACTAAAGCATTACATTTGTCCTGCTCAGTGTTTGATATTTTTTGGACGATTTATCTCTCCTTCTTAGGCCCATCACCAAACACATTTTGACTGCCGATATCATTTATCGTACACGACATTCCGTAGAAAATATTTGGTTTATGCCGCTAAGAACACACTGACGGCCTTGTTAATCCGCAGAATAAGCAGAATAATTCACACATTTGTTTGTTATCTTTTATGAGTCGGAGAATTGATCTTATTTTGACCATCTACAGTCATAATCTAAATCGAGTGTCACAACTATATAACATAATAATAATAATAATTAAATAATAAATAACCGTCGTTAACCCGGGCCCGCTGAAGTTGGAAGCGAAATGGCATTGGATGGACAAAATAACAAAAACAAGATCTCCCCTCATTAGTACAAGACAGTTTAACCACCAATATACAACTCGAGGACCCCAAAGTATGTGTTTTCATCCAACTTTTTTGACATAAGCTCGTATTTATATATTACAGCCCTAATTATTGTCACAGTCCCGATCGGTGTAACTGCAAGTGGAGAGACGATGAAGACACTTTTACCGTCTCCAGGATTCTGCACAATGTCAATGTTCCGCTGATAGTTTCTTTAAAATGCTTTTGAGTCATTGTTTGGGTTACAGGCCTTACTTTTTAATGCTATACTCAAATGGTTCAATAAGTAATTACTTATATATCCCAAAGTTCTGTCTGTCGGTGCAGACTTACATTCTCATACCCACTGTAAATTCTGCAGATTTGGACTCAAGCGTTCACACATTGTCTCTCGTTTCCAGTCCCTTAGAAGGGTATTAAATCGTGGTTCTCGATTCCATGCTGTTTTCAATATTGGAGCCAAATATATTGTGGGCAATCTTACACTCTCTATTGGGCTAATTTAAATCCTGGTTTTTACGAATTATCAGCAAATTAACTCTTTGTTTGTGCACTGATAAGTCCTGCAATCTGCAGTTAGAAGTCTGTGTGCACTCTTTTTTTGTGACTGACGCGAATACCACGGCTACAATCGTCCTACTTAAAAACCATTAACCAATCGTGATTTTCAAAATGCTGACTTTTAAAAATAAAATAATCTGTACTCTAATGTGTTGAAAAGATGAAAGCGATAAGTGAAAATAGTCAAAATAAATCTGTTTACCTTCAAATGAACATTTTTCCCAGGCTCCAAACGGCAATAATCGACGACTCTTAATATCAAGAGATCCTGCATTTGTAAAGGACAAATTTAGAAAAGCGATTTGATTGGTGGAGTCGCTTTGCCTCAGCTCGACCTCTGAGTTAAATCAAACATGTCCTTTGTTGACTTGTTCGGCACAGATTTTGACACACCGGATTCACCATTTCTCTTAAATCGCAGCGCGTAGTTTGCCTTCGTCGCGCTGTGGTTATCTAATCCTTTACCTGCCCCCTTCCGTTCCCCCCCCCCGAGCGCGGGACGGTGCCGTGTTTCGTGGAACAGGGGAAGAGTGGGCAGAGGGGAGCGGGGGATTTGATCCAAAATCTTGAACCTCAAAATCTGGGCCTCGTGTGATCCCGGGGCGCGTCTGAGCGAAACCCACCGCCACGACGCCCCCTCCGCTCGCTCTCTCTGCTCTTTTATCCGCTCAAATCTCACTCGATCTAAGACCACCACAAACCAGAGACTGTTTCCTGCGCCCCTTTTAGACTACTGTACTGAGAAGTCTAACCACTCACAGCAAATGATGAAGGCACGTCTGGGTTTATCATTTTGGAAGGAGGAGCGTAATTTCTCACAATATGTCTCCTTTAAGTATTCAATGATTAAAGGAGACATATTGTGCTTTTCCCCCTCGTACTTCGTATTTAATTATGACATACGTAGATTGTCATTTTACATTTTGTACGTTTTAGACTGGAATAGTGATCTAGAACGGCTTGGTAACAGAAACAGGACCACTGACTTCCTGTACCAAACTGCAGAACTCATAAGCTCCGCCTCTTCACGGTGTCATTTCACCGTAACAAGCAGCGGATTGTCACTTACGTGCTTTTATTGGTGTCTTCGTGACATTTTAGAACTCCACGTGTGTCACTCAGAGTCTTAAATGTGTACAGGGATGTGGGCGGGGATAGGGGGTAAGTGAGAACAGGGATTTTCTGACCACTCGAGCCTCAATTGCAGGACAAAGTAGGATTAATCCAACATGCAGGAATCAAAATAACTACAACTTTGACTAAACTAATGAAGAGGAAACACTGTTGTAACAAGAATAAAAGCTCATTAAAGATGATTTTGAATGATATGTCTCCTTTAAACCGTCTGTACTTTCATTTTACTGGATTTTTATTTCGTTTTTTCATTTGCTTACTCTCTCTTCCAGTGAATAAAGTTCAGGATTATTTGTCTTAAATTAACACAGTCAACCGTGCAATGAAATGTGTTCGGATGAAAAGAATCCTTCGAAATTAACACCTTTTTAAAACCTTTGTTTACCATAGAACACACCAAGATTACGTTGACTTCCTGTTACAAACTGGTTTTGAATGCTCAGACAGATTCTTAGCCTGCACAACTGTCTCTTTGTTCTGCCTGTTAAAGCTAAATCATATTTTTTTTTACATTTTTACAAGCAAAATAATCAAAATCTTACATTCATCGTGTTTATTGCAGGGCCAAAATGAAATCCTTCCAACCGGTTTTGCTGTTCTGCTTTCTTGGCTTTCACGCTACAGGTAAGAAGAAGACATAAGTAAAATAAAAAATAAAAAAATACTTTAAAGCAACAGTATTTGAATCAAGTTGAAAAGATTATACTGTATATGACAAAAGCAAACGTAAACACAACTATTTGCACATTTAACCGTCAATTAAACACTTATACTTCTGTTTTATTGTCCTAGTAGCACTTTTATTATAGCTTTTATATGATTGGTATTGTGTTTATATTGTGTCTTGTATTTATTTATTTATTGGAGCTGCAGAAACTCAACAATTTCCTGCGGGGATCAATAAATACGTCATCAAAAAGCAGTAAAAATAACAAGAAATTGCCAAAGCATAATTATTCCGAGAACATTATTTGTTTTATTTAATTATTTTTAAACAAAAACCTCAAGAAGTTGTGAATTATATATTGTGTTTATGTCATTAGTTGCAGAGGAGATCATCTACGCTCAAGTTGGAGATAATGTTCGGCTCCAAACGTTTATCGAACCAGACAAGTATATCTATTGGGATTTTGGCGAGAAACAAATCGCTTGGTCAAATCCTGCTGGAGGAAAACACGTTCTCCCGGGTAGAAATAGTGACTTAACGTATTATTATTCATCGACTCTCTACGTTTAAGCTTCATACTTAGACAAGAATGTTTTTGTTTTTTGTACAGAGTGGAAGAACCGCTTGGCGTTGTCTCCAAACGCGCTGGTGATAAGGAACATCACACAGGCCGACTTTGGCGTCTTCGCCTGCACCGTGAAAAACCAGTTTAAGGAATTGGCAAAAGAATATTTTAGACTGATTCAACTCAACGGTGAGAGACAAAACACCTCCAACAGGTTTGAAAGTCGCAAGCTAGAGAGAGAGAGATCGCGGGTTCTGTTGCCGTGGCGAACGCGGCGGCCATTTTGTGAAGGGAGAAGCGGCAAAACAGAGCCAGAAAATTAAGATTAAGTGGTGTAAATGGACATATAATGCAGGGAAACTTAAAAAAAAAAAAAAATCACTTTTGCCCCCCAAATTATGAAAATGAACTTTCACCCTAAAAACACTGCATGTATTTTGGGCAGAATCAAACTAACTCAGCGATTGATTATGAGTTTGTTTACATGTTTTGTCCTTTAAATAATAAAGAACAAATATGAAAAAGTCCAATTATCAAAGTATTTAAGAGAAAAGGTATAATAAATCCAGCTCCTGTTAGTTTGTATGCGTTCGTTAGTATATTTTTCTATAGGTTACCATGGCGATGATCCCTCAAGCCTGTATTAATGCCTCAATGGGCATTTAAGAGTGAGCACTGAGTTTTTAGAGCAGCATTTTTACATCTGTTTTTATGGGGCAAATATTAAACCTAGAAACTTTGTTAAAAGACACAAAACAAAACAAATATTATAATTTTTTAAAGATTTTTTTTTAAGAATATGTAAAATTAGTACAATATAAAACCGTCAAAGTCTATCTGTGTGTAAAGTGTATTCTCACAATGATATTAAGTGATATTTGTGTTCACATTTACAGTCTAATCACTTTTATGTGTGATACTCTCAACTTTTACTTGCACCAATATCATCTGCTTTTAGTTTTGATCCATAAAATAAAACACAACTTTATAATCCCACAAACAGTTTTTAATCAATCAGCCATTTCATTTACAGAGCACCTGAGGGGATTGTGGGGCATTTCTTACGACTGATTCTGTTTTTATTTTAAAGCTTGTAATGCATCACCTTCTAAAGTCAAGTGCATCTTCATCATCATCTGCAAGCAAATGTCATCATAATGTCCATGCTTTTGGGTCATAGGACTGTCATAAAGGCTGTGGGAGTGATTCAAGTAAATTAAAAAATAAGCGGAAATCATCACAAATATGTAATATCTATTAACAAAACACAAAAAACACACATCAGCCACTTTTTTGACATCAGAAAGTGTAAGCAGGTAAAATGGTATCGTTCTAGCCATCAGATAATTGAATGAAATTAACATGTCAAAAACAAATCCAAGCGTTCAGTGTTTTTTATTATGAGTTTTGGTTTTATTTAAGATGACCAAAGAAATGAGAGAAGAAAATAAGTAGCAGTAAAACTTTAATATAATAAAATAAGTGGGGGAAAAAACACTTCACAATTAAATCATTCAACAGTTAAACATTACAACATGATACACACTTAAATATAAATACTCTTCCTCACAGTGGCTGTGGAGCCGCCGGCTTTGCTCCCAGGAAATTGGCTGACTTTGAGCTGCGGCGTAACAAATCCAGACCCCTCACTCCAAATTTACTGGGTCAATCCACAAGGACAGAAGATGGACGCTGTCGGAGGAAGGGTCAAGGTCCGGGCTGCGGGGGTCCACAGCGGACACTGGACTTTTGTCGTCTCGGCTGGACGGAAAGAGAAAAGAGGGAGCGTAAAAGTGACTGTAATCGGTCAGTTCATGTTTCATCATAATGGACTAAACCAGAGCTAAACCCAGGGCTGAACCAACAACGACAAAGGCCTAAACCTAGTACGATACTTTACTTTGTGTATATGCAAGTTGGCTGCATTATTATTATTACACTATAGGACTAAACAAGCTAAATCCAAACTAGGTCTAAAAACAGGACCAAACTTAAAAAAGGACTAAGTGAAATGGAGAAATGGACTAAAACAGGTCGAAAAACTAAAAACTACACCAGGACAAAACTTAGACTAAACAAAAATGAAGCCATGACAACTAAATCAGATGTAAACCTTGACTAAACTCGGACTAAACCAGGAATAAACAAGGACTAAACTACAACTTAACCTGGTTTATACCCCAACTAAATCAAGTTTAAACCAGGTCTAAACTAGGACTAAATCAGTGGTTCTCAAACAAATCTATGAATGTCCCGTTTGGTTAATTGTTAATTGAACTGGTTTAGCCCTGGTTTAAGCCTGATAAAGTCCGGGTTTAGATCTGGTGGTGTTCAGAAAGCCAAACATTTTCTTAGGTGGTACTCAGTGTGAAAAGTTTGAGAACAACTGGACGAAACCAAGTCAAAACCAAAACTAAAACCGGACCTAAAAGTCACAGCAAACTGGATCCCAACTCGTTACTTTGAACTTTGAGCTAGCACTTTTAGTATTATTTAATCTTGTTTATTTCAGTGTCCAAATGTTTCTTGATAAATTAATATATCTATGTTTTTTGCCTCATTTCCATTACAGTTTTCAGAGAATGTTTCAACAAATCATTAAGAATGTGTTAAAACGTGTTTGTAATTGCCATAATTTAGGTTGAAGCATTGCACAAAACATGAATGGAGCCGAAAATGAACCTAAAAAGTGCAGAAATATCACTGTTTCTGTTCAAATGGTTTTTAATCAGCTCGTTTTGCTGTCATTTTTAATAGCTATACAATATTCTAACATAGCATTTCTGCCTTATTCAAATGTTTCGATATAATTCCCACGTCTAAACTTATGTCCTTTTTGTTTATGTGGTTCTTTTTTACTGTTTTACTGTGCACTCTGAGCTCTTTTGCACACGTTTTCCGATGTGGCGTTCAAACAGCAAATGTCAAATGCACTAAACCGAATGAAACGGCTCATAGTTTGTGTTCATGTTTGGGTTCAGACCTGCTCCCTCCGGCTCCAGTGCAGACGCTTTACGCCTCCGCCTCCAGCCCTCTCACCATCCCCTGCTCCTTGTCTGCAAACACCTCCTGGGATGAAGTGAAGTCCAAGGGCGTCGCCGAAGTTGGCTGGAACTTCTGCCCCGCAAACCTCAAATGTGATAAATCAAGTCTGCTCTCGCTCTCTCTGGAGGCGAAACCGACCTGGAAGACACCGACAGACGGGACGCTGCGGCCCAGTTCCGAGCCCAGCCGCGGCGACCTGTCTCTGGGCAGAAGTCTGTGGCGAGCGGCGGACGCTGGAGACTACGAGTGCTTCATGAAGTTTGAAGACGGCGGGGCTCTGACCAGGACCGTGCATGTGGAAATGCTGCAAAGTGAGTGGGGGGAAAAACACACACTACATTTTGTCTTTTAAGTCCTTAAAATTGTGTGTTTTGTCAACCACCTGATGAAAATAACTAAACAAAACACCATGTAAAATATAAAAAGAAACTTGTTAAATGCATTTCTCCTTTTTTGTTTTTGAACTTTATTACATGTCCTTAAATCTATTTTTTGTGTGATTTTTAGCTTCAGCTTTGAGCATTTCTTAGGTTTTGACAATTCCCTTTCCTGTTTGTCAGTCCATTCCTCCAGCAGCAGCTTTGCTCCTCTTTATATTTACACAAAATCAAAATAAATCAGACATCAGAAGCCCAAACTGCAGAGTCTCAAATTCACAATGAGTCCAGCCATTTGTTTGCACTCCGAAGAGCTCAGCAACAGCTTCAGTTTGAATTGGGAGTCTGGCGTTTTTGGAATAAATAAGACGGAAATAACATTTTAAAAAAAGGAAAACAACATTATTATAGGTCCTACTTTTCTTCATTCATTTGAATCAGGACAGTGCCCATTAATCACTGTGTCAGAAGCGGTTTCAACATGCCAAAATAGCTAAATGTCATCATATTTTCTTTGTTAGCTTTTCTTTGTTTCTCAGCTTTTAGAAAGAAATGGCCATAGTTTTTTATTTTTTTTAAATGAAATGTGTACAAAGCACCAGCAGAGGGCGCTGATGAAACATGTGTGATTGAAACATCTGCAGGTTCACGTCCCATATGGTCCTCACGTGTTCTGGTTCGAGCCCTGTTTATGGGGACTTGGTTCGGTCTCAGTTTAGTCCCGCTTTTCATGCGTGAAATTTTAAAGTCATATTTTATTTTTCTACTGCCTTCTCCGGGAGTGTGCTGACTAAATCAATCCAGTCTGCTCTTGTTTGGACTGAAAAATCTGATTTACATTTTTGGTCAGGGAAGCGCAATTAAATTTTGACTTTAATTGTGTTGGAAGGCGGAGCTGCACGAGTGGCCATTTAACCCAAAGAGCAACAATTAAAGAAGACATGTCCTATTTCTCCAGTATTTAATATTAAACTAACATACGTGGCTCATTATAATAATAATAATAATAATACATTTTATTTAAAAGCGCCTTTCAGAACACCCAAGGACACTGTACAAGAGAATAAAACAACAGAATAAAACAACAGAATAAAACCCACAGTACAGAACTGGATGATGGTGTTGGAGTATTTTGCATGTTGTTCACTGTAAACCACAATATTGATCTAAAACGGTTTAACAAAGGCTCCGTGGTATTTGTTGAACCCAGTATTTACGAACTAGAGTCTTTTGTTAAATAACTGCATGGAAGTAAAGTGCACTGCTGTGGGCGGGGATAGGGGGTGGGTGAAAACAGACATTTGCAGCGCAGCCAAGCCTCGAATGCGGGGAAATGCGGGGATGCAGTGCCGCTTGCAACGCGGCCAAACGCTCAATCAAAGTCACATTTAAATAATACGCCCCCCTTTAAATATGTTCAAAAATAAACGTAAAAGGTAATAAAGGTTGGTTTAGAAAGGCAAAGGGAAGCATAATCCCCTCCGCTTTGACCTGACATCTCGCCGGTGTGTTTGCTATGCAGAGACAGACGCTGTTGCTTGGTTCCCATCCTCGGCGTGTGTGTGAAGGGTCCCAGTGTGGCGCCCGTCTAATCCCGCGCCTAATACACATCCAACTCCCCTCGTCTTAATGTGGTTTAATAAGCTTCTTCTTTGCCCGAGGACACGCCAGCATAATGGATTTACAAATGGATTTAGTGTTCTGTTATGTATTAGTATGATTTCCTGAATTAACAACAACTTGTGCGACTTTGAGCACCGGCTCTTTAAAGGTGCACTATGGAACTTTTCTGATGCACGGTCCACCCAAAGTCGGCAGACCTGTTTCTGTTTTATTAAGCCGGGTTTGGTCAATATTTCAGTTTGCGGCGAACAGAACGCAAAATAATGATGAACTTATGTTACAGTTTCATGCAAACGCCTGAAACTAGCACAACACGTCTCCTTTAATGTGCAACATCTTGTACTTTTCCAGTCGTCTCGTCACCGGGGACAACGCTAACCGAAGGCCAGCAGCTGAACCTGACGTGCACAACCGGCGGTCCGCTGCCGCCCGACCTGCGAGTCCGGTGGTTTCCCCCGAAAGAGGCTCCGTCGCCCGCTGTCCCCGCCTCCGCGCCGCCCCACCCTCCGCCGACGCACATCCACGTACCCGGGGTGGGCCGGGCGGAGGGCGGGACGTGGAGGTGTGAGCTGCGGCGAGGCGAGGCGCTGCTGACGTCGGCTGTGGTGGAGCTGAGAGTCGGTGAGAGCAGGAAATGAAAAAACGAGAGGCAGGAAATGTGGCAGATACGGTCGGGACACGCAGAACGTACAGGCAAAACTGAGTGCGAAAATAAAGAGCCAGGACTTCAGAATAGGCCGTTTCTCTCTTTTTTACTAGTTAAAGGTGGGCAATGTATCGAAATGTAGATAATATTGTGATGTTGTTTGCAGACGTAAGTATAAGGGGATGTTTCTGCACTTTTGTGATTCATTTGACAGACATTTCACATTTGTCTGGTGCGTTTAAAGGATTTACATAAGATCGTCTGAGTATTGTTATCGGGAAACTCCAAAAAACTTTGAGATATTCATATTTGTCACTATTGCACACGCCTTTGGAATATAAACCTAGCCATTAGAAAAGCTTTATTGATCCACAAGGGAAAACACACATATTACAGTATAATAAGAAAATAAGTATTAATAAGTTTCACAATAATTCAACTAGGTTCAAATGCACAGATATGTATTTACATAAGTATAATGAAATAAATCAAATATGTTGTAATAAAAGGGAAATAAAGTATGCACGTGACATGGTGATAATATTGTACATGTCAGTGTTATTCCTATAGCACATTTACGACAACACCAGCCGCTTCAAAGTATAAAAACAAACACAAAAGATCAAAATACAGTTTAACTTGAGTTAAAAGCAAAGACATGTGTCTTAAGAGCCGTTTTAAAAGACTACTTTAAACTTTAAAAGGCTCTGATTATGTTTCTTTTATCTTCTCCAGATTTTTTATAGATCAGGAAAATGTGTGGTCAGATATACACTGGAAAACTAAAACAAATTTAAAAAAAAAATCTACTTAATAAATCCAAACCAAACAAATCTGGACTTTATTTTTTTTCAACAAGAAGTTTAAAAATTCTGACATCACATCATTTTAACCTTTATTTTTCTACAATGTGGCGGGCTGGCGGCGTGCTCCCTGCATCCGTCCCGGCCGCCTCTTTGAACAGCGCTGTGCCGCATGAACCGGATCGTTTTTCATGCCGTGTTTTATGATTTTGCGATTTTGTTTTTGTGCAGAGATTTCAAAGATCAGCGTGTGGCTGCTGGTGACCCTGTGTGCTGCGGCCGCCATCTTCATTCTCCTGGTCGTTCTCTTCGTCATCGTTCAGCGTCGCAGACAGGTACGAGGGGGCAACACGGAGGGGGCGACACAATACCTGGAGTTGTATTTAGCTTCATTCACGCTTGTTTTTGTTAAATCCTGTTCAGTAAATGACGTAAATTGATGTCATACGTAGAGCTCTGGGGTCTCATCTGTTTTTGAGCATTTCTACCTCGGGTCAGGCTCATTACAACTGTCTCCTTTACATGTCGGGGCGAGCCAGCTTCTATTTACCGTTTCTTTCCCCCACGGTAACGTTCAGCAGACATTGTTTTAAGTCATGAGCATATTATAAACCAATAACGATAAGGAATAATATCATATGTGTAACTGTATGAAAAATAATCTGCAATTGTTAAAATGACATAATAAGCAAAATCTTATCTAAACAACTGAAGTCTAAATATTCACAATAAACAACAATTAAATGATCATATACTTCACCAAAAGTCATAATTAAACTAATAATGCGTTTCTGTTTGTTGTAGCGGAGAACAAGACGACACAAGCGACTCTGCCATTGCAAAAAGTACGTCTCAATCATTTCCTCTTAACAACTATATTACTATATACAGCTGCAGGCAATGGCCAGATAATATCAGCACAATTTATTTGGTTATTTTCTGTTCATTGCACTCATTTTGGCTGTATATTTTTCAACATTTGTCGAAAGTAATGTCTTTTGATTCGTTTTTCCAGCCCCAAACCAAAAGGATTTCACAGATCGTGACTCAAGTAAGCCATAAAGACGACATCAGAGCCAGTCCATTTCAGCCTAAATTGTGTGTTAAATTATAGTCGGACGACTTGTGAAGTCCAACTGAACTCCCTGGAAGAAGAGAGATTGCATTTCAACGGGGCCTTCCTGGCCAAATAAAAGAGGAATGAATAAATAAAGCAGGCATATTATAGAGTGGAATTACAGTGGCTCCGTTCACACTGGTCCTGGTTTGGTCCTGGTTTGGTCCTGGTTTGGTCCTGGTTTGGTCCTGGTTTGGTCCTGGTTTGGTCCTGCGTTGGTCCTGCGTTGGTCTTGTTTTGATTCTGGATTGGTCCTGGTCCTGGTCCTTATTCTGGATTAGTCCTGGTCTCGTCAAGGTTTATTTCCAAATGTAGTCCCAGTTTAGTCTAAAATGTCGACTTTATTTGACCTAATTTTCACTTGTACAATGCAGTTTTGTGTGTGATTTGTATGTGTGACATGTATGGTAGTTGCTTTGATAAATATTGTTCGTATTCATTTAAATGTAAAAGTAAAACATTTGAAGTATCTATTTGAAACTGTACTGTAAGAGTAAAAAGTGAAAGTATTTTACACGTATTTTATGTTTTTTTGACTCAGAATTGTGTTGGTCTTTGGGCTTGAACTCAAAGCTTCAGGCAGAATGTCACCATGAACCAAGAAAAACAAAAGTTGGCACAGAGCGTGTTTCTCCCTGTGTTTGGGGGCTCCGGTTCCCCCCTCTAAACATGCACAACAGGTCAAATCCTCCAGATGCTGTTGTCCTAAACAAGTCTAGCACAAAGATCTGGAGAAGGGTCCTCGGACGCTGCACTGTGGCACTGAGGAGATGCCCCGGTGGTATTAAAGGATGGGTCAAATGCAGAGGACAATAAAGTTTACCTTATCTTAACCTTATGAATGTGCTAAAAAAAACAATAACTCAAAACATATGAAAAATACTTTCTACTTTTTAGTCCAGTTAACGTCCAGTGATGTTGAAAGTACAGATAGCCAAAAGTGCAGTACTTTTACGTTTGTACTTACTGACTTTCCACCACTGGACAAACTAGACACTTTATTTGCCTGCCATACATGTCACAACGCTTTTACTCTTCTTATTGCAGTTTTATTGTATATTTCAGGGCAATGTTAGAGTCTTACCTCTCTTTGTGTTATAAGTTTATGTTTACGTAAAATTAATAAACATGTGTTATTTTCATCCTTGTTTATTTATTAATGTATTCATTTATAATCATTGTAGGTTTACACTTCCTTCAGGGTATTTTTCTTGCAATAACTTAACAACTTAACTAACTAACTTAAGAAATACAAGCTAGACACCTTGAATGTCATTGATTCACACCATAAATGTTGCACCTTTAATTGTAGTTATTTGCTAAGTAAGAGACATACAGAATTGGACTTTTTTTTCCATTTGATTTTCTACTTATAATTCCTCAAAACTGCAAACTTATCCTACGTTCACAGGTCGATGCATAACAACTGCAGCGCTCAAAAGCAAATGCCTCTTGGACAGTACATTACGGTAATTGTCAGCGTCCAATACTAAGCAAAATTGAGGGAAGCTGTAGTGTCTGTCCACCGCCAGAGAGGGCCCCGCAGGCTTCGGAGATCAATAGACCAATAAGCAATTTGTGCATATTGCATAAAAGTGTCCGGGCCTTTGGTTTCTCCAGGTGGTTTATGGCAGATTGTGTTGCAACCAGAAGCAGAGTCCAAATTGCACTGTGGGGGCGAAAGTGTTGTTCACCAAAGCGTGCTCTCTCTCAGATGGGGCCATGCCTCTGGGTCGAAGCATTGATGACCTACGATACTGGATAAGACAAGGCAATCCATTCAGGAGGAGTTCAGGGTCATTGTTTTTACACAGACATTTACAGCAATATTTTCTACAAATAGACAAACTTTATTGATCCAGCAAAATTACTTGGACACAGCAGCTCACACATTACACTGCAAAAACAAAGAGCAACCAACGAAATGGTAATAACATTCACAAATAATTAAAGCAGTAAAGCATTAGTCTTTGGTGAAGGTTAGTTCTGTTTAAAGTTTGAAAAAAAGCTGAGTAACAATTCTCTTGGTCAGACGTGTTTCTTTACCCGCTTTACTTGTTTCAGTTACTTCGGTATTCTTCCTCAGAAGCGTCACATGATGAGGACAGGAGCATAACTTGTGATGCGGGAGTTGACCCTTGACATGGGATGTAGCGCTGGAGAAGGTGTCAGGAAAGAGCCCACAAGACGTTTCACGAAATCAAAACGTGGCAATTCTCAGGAAGGCTTTCCACCGTATTCCAGAAGTTGCCTTGGGCACATCCACATTTGTGCTATTTTACATTTTACATAGATGTCCAGAGCGTCCAGGACACGTCTGTCTTCAAGAGGCATAGACTAGCCGCCCAGGGAATCGGTGCAGTGTTGACTTGTTGCACATGAACATAGAACATTTTACACAAATCAAACCACTTTACATCATGTTTTCCGCTTAGAGAACGGAATTCCCGCTCAACCGGATGTGCCAACACAACCGGATGTGCCAACACAACCGGATGCGCCAACACAACCGGATGCGCCAACACAACCGGAGAGCGGGAGAAGGTACTGGAAGTAGATGAAACATGTAAAGCAGGTAAACAAACACTCCTGTCTGACCAATAAGAATTGTTTATGAAAAGCAGAGCATTATTTGTGTCAAATAGGGTAGCAACATACAGAAATGCATATGTAAAACACTAGTCAAATAATATATAGTAAATATAAAATATATCTAGTCTGTGTACAAGCGGTTCGGTAAAAGGAAACAGTAGATGTCCCACTCACTCTTTGCCCCGTCACACCCAAATAAATCTTCAAAAACAAAAAGCAAACACACCCCAGGACACTATCACCTACTGCAGCCTTTGACTTTGCCGTTGGACTGTCATGACACGGCATTCTCTTTCTCTATTATTATTACCATGCCTTTCATTGGAAAACCATCTGTTGATAATTACCTCTCTCCCTTCTCTCTCCATTCTTCTTCTTCTTCTTCCTCTCGCTCCCCGGCCCCCTTTGACTCTCCCCCCCTCTCGTTATCCCTCTCTTTCCCACACCTCACTGTTTCTCTCTTTTCTCTCTCCGTTCTTCTTCTTCTTCCTCTCGCTCCCCGGCCCCCTTTGACTCTCCCCCCTCTCGTTATCTCTCTTTCTCCACACCTCACGTTTCTCTCTTTTCTCTCTCCGTTCTTCTTCTTCTTCCTCTCGCTCCCCGGCCCCTTTGTCCCCCCCTCTCGTTATCCCTCTCTTTCCCACACCTCACTGTTTCTCTCTTTTCTCTCTCCGTTCTTTTCTTCTTCTTCCTCTCGCTCCCCGGCCCCTTTGACTCTCCCCCCTCTCGTATCCCTCTCTTTCCCACACCTCACTGTTTCTCTCTTTTCTCTCTCTCCGTTCTTCTTCTTCTTCCTCTCGCTCCCGCCCTTTGACTCTCCCCCTCTCGTATCCCTCTCTTTCCACACCTCACTGTTCTCTCTTTTCTCTCTCGTTCTTCTTCTTCTTCTCTCGCTCCCCCTGCCCTTTGACTCTCCCCCCTCTGTTATCTCTCTCTCTTCCCACACTCACTGTTTTCTCTTTTCTCTCCTCCGTTCTTCTTCTTGCCTCTCGCCTCCCCCGGAACCCCTTTGACTCGCCCCCCTCTCGTTATCCTTTCTTCGCCACCAGCCACCTAGGACCCTGTATATTTTTTCTCCCTCTTTTTCTCCTCTCCATTCCTTCTCTTCTTCTCTCGCTCCCCTGCCCCCTTGACTCTCCCCCCTCTCGGTTAATGTCCTCTCTTCCCACACCTTTTCTTCTCTCTTTATCTCTCTCATTCTTCTTCTTCTTCCTCGCTCCTGCTCCTTGACTCTCCCCCCCTCTCGTTATCCCTCTCTCTTTCCCACACCTCACGTTTTTTCTCTCTTCCTCTCTTCATCGTTCTCTTCCTTTCTTCCTCTCGCTCCCCGCCCCTTTGACTCTCCCCCCTCTTCGTTATCCTCTCTTCCCACACTCACTGTTTTTCCTCTTTTTCTCTCTCCGTTCTTCTTCCTCTTCTTTCCTGCTCGAGCTCCCTTACCCGGCCACTTTGACTCTCCCCCCGTCTCTTCTTCCCCCTCTCTTTCTCTCTCTGTCGCTCTCTCTTTCTCTCGAACCAGATGCCCACACACTCACTCCAACTCTCTGTCAGTTTCCCCTCTAAACCTGGCAACATAAACTCCCACAGAAGTTGTCATCATTTTGGCTTCTTGAAGTGTCGTATTCGAGCCAAACCAAATACAGTTGACGTTGTGTTCGCCGTCAACCGCGGTGACCTTAAAGCATATCAAACGGAATGGTTTCTACATGGTGTTTGTCACTCACCTGGATTTGAATATGTGATTAATGTCAAAGAGTCTATGTTTTTTAGAGGTTTTCTGTCACTCAAGTACTATGCCTGCCCACTGCTCAAGCTTTCACAGTCTGACAATAATTCAAACTCGAGGTAAATCTGGGGTATTCAGCAAGAAGCCGCAATAGAGGAATAGCTACAATATATACATTTAAATATTAAGACTATATATATTTTTAATCACACCTTTTTTGTATTTTTCTACTTTGAAAGCTACTCAACCAAAAGTACTTGAATAAATGTAACAGTACAACCTCTGAATAATTCTATATTCTACCAGTTTTGTTTGTCTGATTACAGCAATAATACTTTTGATTATTAAATACAAATGAAAATGACTATTCATGGGTTTCAGGCAGTATTTTATAATATTTTGATTCGAATATCAGTGCCAAATCTTTTAAACCAGGCAGGAATCCTTATGAAACTCAAAAATATCTAAAGATGCTAGTTTCCATTTGATTTATTTGAACATTACTCTTATTACTTGAACATTTTGGCTTATTCTTCAGCCATAAAAGTTTCTCATATTTGGTTGAATCCGTGGCCTGTCTAACCGGTCTGCTCAACACTTTGGGGCTCTGCAGTCGAGTTGCAGCCACTGGAACAGGCCTCGATAAATCAACCAGAGGAGGCAAATTTAATTTCAAGGAGAAATATTGCCCCTCGGGACTGGAGAAAGTGAAGCCTTAAGGAGCAGAGGAGGTGCAAAGGACAATGCAGGGAGGAAAGAAAATGTTATGAACCATCCTCCGAGCAGCCTCCGGTCCTGTTAATGGTATAAAAATCGAATCAAGGTGAAATAGTTCTCATTTTATTGAATTGCAAAATAACAAATGGTAGAGTGACGTCAACCAGACCAAACGATTTCCCAAAATAAGCCCTGTCTATTTCTGTATTTGTGCAGTCTCTGACGCATTAACATAAAAGTTAATCCCTATATTCACATTCTATTGAGCTTTACTATGTTATGATGTGTTTGGGTTTTATCTTATTCACACATGCTTGAGAATCCTCTTTTTGAAGAGCCTCCAAACACTTGATTCCACTTCATTATGTCATCAAGTGATCCAGGAAGTGCTCCTCCGTGTTCAGTAGTGTCTAGACAAATGCACTGCTCAAGCCAACGCAAATGACTGCAGCTCTTGTTTTTAGTTCAGCTCACCAGCAATTGGAGTTTATTCTATTTGGGTCTTTTTACCCTTTGGCGTTATTTGTTAATTAGAAATAAGAAAAAGGAAAATGTATAGTATCCTTTTGATAGAGGAAGTGCATTGTTGTTTTAGTGGAAATATATGCCTGAAAAGCACTGCTCAGCCAGGATTAATTTAGTTAAATGAATGGGGGGAAAATGGAGAAAAAAAAATGCAGCTCACAAAACAAGTTCTTTTACTGAAATTTCCAAGTATTTCCTCCTCACAGTCCAACACAATGCACATCCTATTGTATTCCCCTTATTCCTTGTATTCGTTTACATAGCGCTGCCACAACAGAAATGCCAACACAACGGAAATGCTAACACAACAAAAGTGCCGATCCGTAGCAAAAAGGGGCAAAAATGGGCTTGTACTTTTTTTCACAAAGTACCACCAAAGAAAAGATGTGGCCTTTCCGAGGACCACCAGATCCAAATCAGGTCTATAACAGGACTATTTTAGGGCTGAATTAGGAATGCACCATTGCCACTTTAGTGCTACATAAGAAAGTACACGAGGAAGAGCAAAAATGTGGAAAAGATTTACTAAAAATGACAAAAACAAAAGAACTGAAGAGGTGTCCACGTACCACCCAAAGGAGCTGGAACCACAGTTTGAGAAACGCTGCTCAGTGGGACGTGTCTCCGGTTGATTTTGAAAATGGGGAAAGCGCGCTCGCCGGTGGTGTAGTGGTTCAGGGTGTTGCACTTGTGGGATTACTAACGTCGCAATGTTGTGGGTTCGAGTCCCAGGCTTGACTGTTTGGCTCATGTCTATGCCTCATTTCACGCTACAGCTGTCATGTCCAATAAAGCTTTAGGGCTAAAAAAGAAAACGTGGATAGTGCCTATGCTGAAAGTCTGGAAAGAAGATGAACAATGATGCATGCAAAATATTGGGGAGGCTAATGAGAGGGAGGGCGCTCAAAGTATGAATGTGCAGGGATTTTACATTCATTTTGTAAAGGTGTTATGTTACGCGTCACTGGTTTCAATTTATCATTAATTAAATTGCATCATAGCATAGCATGAAATAGCATTCACAGTCGCAAACACCAAATGAAAACCCAGCTCCACATAATTAAACATAAACTTAAGAAGACATTACAATTACTGCAGATGACCAAAGTAACATTTTCAGTGTAATTTCAATATTCTGTTTTATTAGTTTTTCTTTTATTATTGATGCATTCTAATACGACCCTTTTATGGTATGTTTTGGTATATTTTGAAATGTACTGCTCATTAGAACTAAGCAATGGTATTCTTTCTTTAAATAGCCAAGATTTTAGCTGTTCTTGTGCACTTTGATGTGTAAATACGAACCCCTCTTTGTGTCTCCTTTTTTAAGTGTAGCTTTGACAGGCTCAGATGCCCTGTCACCTTTGTCTCTTTGAGTAAAGTCTCTGAATAAAGTGTTGGGGCTGAGGTCAGGTTGGACTTGCGGCAGCTTCAGTCTTCTCCTGAACTCGGGGCTCTACTCTGGGGGATCCAAAGTGAGAGCTGCCAGCACCAAACACGAGCACAAAGCTAATCAGGCTCACAGAGACAGGCATGAGGCTTATTGGATTTTCCCATCCACTCCAGTGTGATTCTAACCTGAAACCAGCAGACTCTGAGGCTCTGTGCTTTTGGCACGATAAACAAAAATAATGGCTAAGATTTATACTTAGACTAAATAGTGCATAACATTTTCTTGTGGGCGGTGGCTACTTGCTGGTCTTTTTTTCTTTCCTGGGATCCAGAATACACACTGCTCCAGTTCTTAATGAAAAGTGAGTCTGGTCACCACTCTCTGCTCACCACTCTCTGGTCACCACTCTCTGCTCACCACTCTCTGCTCACCACTCTCTGGTCACCACTCCCTGGTCACCACTCCCTGGTCACTACTCTCTGCTCACCACTCTCTGCTCTCTGCTCACCACTCTCTGGTCACCACTCCCTGGTCACCACTCTCTTGTTCATACTCTCTCTGGTCACCACTCCCTGTCACACTCCTCGTTGGTCCATACCCTCTGTCGACCCAACTCCCTGTCCACCACTCCCTTGTCACCACTCTTGGTCCACCATCTCTGCTCAACTCACTATCTCCATCGTCCGCACTCTCTTCCTCGGTCACCACTCGTGTCTCCTGTCCCACCATCCACCTCGCGTCACCACCTTCCCTTTCACCACTCTCTGCTGCACCACTCTGGTCTTTCCTACTCTCCATGTCATGCACTTCCTGGTCATACACTCCTGCTGTGTCACCACTCTGCTTGGTCCACTCCCTGGTCACCACTCGCCCGTCGCTCTACAAGCGCGTGCGTAGCTTTCGCAACCGCATCTCTCTAGGTCACAGACCGTCCCTGGGTCAGCCACCCCTGGTCGACCGCACTCCGCCTGGTTCTGGTCACCACTCTCTGGTCACCACTCCCTGGTCCACCATCCGTTCACCACTCCCTGGTCACCACTGTCACCACTCCCTGGTCACCACTCTCTGGTCACCACTCCCTGGTCATCACTCTCTTCGTCACGCCTTTGAGCATGAACTCGAAGAGCTACCGGATGCAATCAGATTAGTTCATGTTGTACGCATGTTGAAACAATGAGTTCATTGGTCATTTATCTATTTACAACATAGCAGTTCATAACGTTCTCCTCACGCTCAGGATCAACAGTTTTGTGGTGATTGATTCTGCCAGCAAATCTTACAATGTATTTGCAGTCCACCTTTGATTTTTTGCTTTTTCTTTGTCCTCGATAGAGCAGACCAATGGTTGTGTGTTTGCTCTTCGGATCAGACCGATGGCATGTCTCCTGAGCGGTGCGCGTACAATCCATCCTGTCAATCACTGTTTTATTTCGTCTGGAGAACAGATAAGTGCACTGTTTAGGATGCTGATTTGTTGTATGCACTCATAAAACGCCGGTGCTTGAAATGTGTGCAAAGCGTTTCTAAACTTCATTTGCAATGAATAATTAGGATGCTTCAGGGTCTACGTTAGTGAACAGTGATGGCGATCGCTCACGCGTTATGACCGCTCGACCAAAACCGTTCACACTAGTTTCTGTTTCTTCACTTTCTTTAGTCCGTAAAAATCAGGTACCACCACCCTGTTAAAACATGCTAAATAGGCTCGTAAAGACTAATAGGCTAATCCTCCCGATCATGAAAGTAGTCCTAATTCAGATCGGTGAGGGTGTGGATCGATTGCCCGGTTCCGTTTGGCCCAGCGGCTGAAGGGATCAGGGTGAACCTGTTAACTTACCACTCATTCTTCGAATTCCCGTCAATAACAATGCCGCTAAAAGCCTTCTTATGTAAGCCACAGCTGCTCCATTGTATTGAAGTGGCCAGAGTGGGCGTAGACCAACATCAATCCAGTTTAAAAAAAATAGACAAAGGCCCTCTAATACTTCCGATTGGAAATGGAACTGTCATGTTTGTGCTGGCTTTCTGCTCCAAAAGTGAATGATTTTAACTGCAGCGTTTATTGTTTGAAAGTAGAAAGAACAACATTTATGTTCGAGGCAACTATACTATGCTTCTGATCATTCTCTGTTCCCAAAGGGCTTTTGGACACTTATAATTGCGGCAATATAAAAGATAATGCCCTTCTCTCCCGGTCCAGTGAGCGGGTTCACATAATAGGAATGGCGATGGGTACGGGAATGGCACGGGATTATGAAATATTTTTCCCGCAGGACTCAGTCTGCGCTCGGGCTCCATGTGGTAATGTGTCGCTCTCATTTCAAACAAACGGGGCTCTGGAGGTTGTTCATCTGTCACTCCTCTAGCACTTCACCAAACTACAGCGTATAATTTAAATATAATAAAACATTCATCTGCTGTGGGATACTATCATTTGGACGTTCTTAAAATGGTTGACAGGGGACAGGTCACTTTTGGCCGATTAGCCTTGTAAACAAAATACTTTTTTAGTTTGGTTTTTGGTCTTAGACTTATTGAACCCGTCTCAGATTAATGCCATGATGAACAAACAATTTAATGTTGACGTCCCAAAATTAATACATCATATAATGTTATATCTTACTATAAATGATCATGTAGGACCTATTTCAAATCAACTTAACACTATTTATATGGGACGAAAAAATGAGAGGATTTGGACGGTGAATCATGAGTTTAATCTAACTCTAAAACTCCTGTGCAGAGCGTGCGTGTACTCTGTATTGAGTGCAGTTTGGGTCTTAGGATACACGAATACTTCATAGTTTTGATAACTTTTTCTTTACCACCTTTAAGTCGACTATTTGGTCGAGTAAGGGCATGTCTTAATGTCGACCAAGAATCCCTTTAGTCGACTACAGCCCTAAGTAATTTGATAGTTGTAATCATCATCTGCCAAAGAGTTCCTTTTATAACAAAGGACAGTGGCGATAATTTTAAGATCAATATTTTTGTAAATGCATTAACTAGCTAGAGTCATCTTCAGTCATCATATGATATTTAAATGCATTTTTAAACGAGTGTCTCGATAAAGAAATTGAAATGTGGCGGGTACAGTACAATATTCTCCAGTGGGATTCAAACTGCCAACCGTTTGGATCAGTGGATGAACACAACTGAGCCACTGCCGCTGTGAGGATGTAAATAAATTATGAAAGAAAAGTCATGTAAGTGGGAGTTTGGACTTCTGGTTATGGCTTTGGTACAGACGCATTACTGCCGACATTTGCCTTGAGAATCTCTGTTAAACCCACATAACCCCAATTTGATATTCAAGGGCAAGATTAAGGGAGAAGTAGGTCCACTGCCTGTGAGGTGGTTTGAGGGCAGAGTTGAGAAGATCGCAGGCAGAAAACACATAGCTGGTGGAGAAGGTTCAACTCCTGGAAAAGAAAAAGAAGTTGTAGAGGAGGCTGTCTTCAAGCTCCACGTAGACCACCGCTTAACTCTGTCATCTGTAGTTACAAAGTAAAGTAAAATGCAAAAATTGTAATGTTAATTATGCGTGTATGTAATTTAAGATATAATTTAAGAAGTAACAGCACAGATTTGAGATTTAAAGTCTCATATATCCTCAAATACAAAAGGTATAAAGGTTTTCTCCCAGATTGTAAAAGAAATTCAAATGGAAAGCTTTGATATGTTGAAAGAATCCTTTGACTTGGAGAAACAGGATTTTTATAGGCATTTACAAATAAGTTATTGCAACCAAGAAATTAAACCAAAGCAACGATCACTGTAACCATTTTGACTGAAATATAAATGAAAGCTTATAGAACTTTGTAGTAATTTGCACATTTAATTTGTATCCAGATATTGGGCCAAATTTATCAAGGAAATGCATCACTTTAGGTATGGAAATCTCCGGCTTGGACAGATACAATACGACATCATCTGCGTAGCAGGCAATTTTGTTCTATCCCATAAATTGTAATTGTAACTCTATGGATTGTTTCTGAGGCAGGGCCCTGCCTCACCCCTCTTTCCAAAGCAATTTAATTCATTCATTTTAATTCTTGAGCCTCAGCAGCTTTTATTATTAAATCATCTATTTAAAATTTGTGCAGCACTTTAAATGAATAAAGCCAGCTAACAGAATCAACCGCTTTTTCAGCGTCCAACATTTTTTGCACCAGTTTTTGTATATGGTGTGTAAAGAATATGTGTAAAGATTGTCTTATGTTGTCTTGTGTTTGTCGTCTGTTAATAAATCCTGTCATTTCATTGTGAATAGAACTTTGTATTGATTTATTACAATTTTGGACAGCCTCTCAACTAATTATATTAAAAATAGAAGGAAAAAAAAATGGGAAAGAAAGTTATTTTGTTTTGACAGATGAAGAATGGGAGAGTATGTACATCTGCAAAAATGTGTCACGCTTTTTGTCAAACTACACATTATTCAAAGGGAGAATCTAAATGCTGGTGAAACAGTGGCTATTTTTGACGTCATCATCCCACTCAATTTCAGAACTTTGTATCAGAGCCTCAAAACTCCTGCCATGGACACAATAAATGGATACCCTTGGAACATACCTGTGGCGGCAGGGAAAAAGGCCATCACAAAAAATGGATGACTCAAACTGCACCAACGATGAAGGACTGGACCGACATTATAATTAACATTTGAAAATGGACAAATTTGTGGGACTTTGGACCAAATGGGACAAATACATGAAACAAATTTAGGACTACTGACAATGTTTATATCTTATCTCTCTGTGTCTTGGTTATGTGTTCATTTGTGTTGTTTTTTATATGTAAAAAAACTACTTTGAGTGTCCATTTTAATTCTGTATAATCTGATGCATTATTAATACATTTGTATTTACCCTTGTGGAGCTCAATGCTTGGGACGAGACTCTCATTTTAAATAAACACAACTTTATTGAAGCTGTGTACACTATCCATCACCTGATCAAATGACCTTTAACAAACCATAACTGAATATATTGACTCTAGAGACTCTCATATGCTGGAATGTCATAAAGAAATTACTTAACACGGCAACTGGGAGAAAGGATAGTTTCAATTCTACTTTATAAATCTGCACAAACACTGCACCACCTCTTGATGCATTGGGTAATATATCCTGGTAATTACTGAACCCACACTACAAAAACCTGTGCATTTGATGGAGTAGAAAATGCAGTTAAATGCAGTTAAAATGCAGCCCAACACATTTAAGCATTTCTCTAAATCACATGCTGGAAATGAACTCAAGATTAAATTTAACCATTGCCCATTTTATTGTCACTTTAAATCAGAGATGTATTGGCTTGAGTTTCAGATTCACAAAGAACACACTTCTCTCTTTACTTGCCTCGTTTTTAATTCAACCACAGTGAGTCTCTGTCTCTCTGTCAATCTACTCCAAGGCAGCTGTGGCCAGTAGTTTATACCACTATAACACTTTAGTAACATTTTTGTTTTGTTTTAACTCTGTTCACTAGACAAAAGTTTCCGTGTAGCTTGAAGGGAGGCGCTAACTACACTGAAACTAACGCACTCAACCCGACCAAAGAGTTAAAGGTCAGGATAACAAAAGGTATTTAAGTTGTGAGAGAATACGCAATCCTTTGATTTAGAGAAACAGGACTCTTACAGGTATTTACAAATAAGGCAGTTATTTTAACCAAGAAATTAAACACCACCATAATCCTCTCATTGAAATTTTCATTAAAGCACAGAAATCAAAACTTTTCAGGAGAACAATATGAAAAATCTATAAATGCATTGATAATCTCTGTGATGTACCTTCCACCAGACACAGTTACATGTGCACCTTTAAATTGAAAACATCATTGAATTACTAGATGTTAGTTGAGGAACAAAGATTTTTTCTTTTCTTTTTAATAAATACAAATGATTGAAAAAACAAAAACAGATTTTGAATCATCAACTAGAAATTACCTTAGACTTAATAACTCCCTATTATGTCTCTGTTTCTGAAATGATAGAACTACCAGCATAATCAGAAGAAATATTGTCCAGTGAATCCACCACAAGTTGTTTTTGTAAATGATAATTTCCCGGAGCCGCAGGGAGCTCATTCAAACTTGATTATTTCGGCAAGTGGAGCTATAAAACCTCGCTGGGATCCACCGACAGCAGACGGCTACGACATTAGCTCCTGCGAGGGGGAGGACATTATGGGGATATCTCCTCACTGATGTATTCACTCGCCCTCCTGGACACTTTAACGGAAACTTCACATCCAGCAGAGAGAGGGGAGCGAGAGAGCGAACGCGAAAGGAATGAAAGAGAGATGAAGAGATGAGGTGATGAAGAAATAAAGGAATAGAGACAGAAGAGAGGACGAGCGAGAGGGAGAAGACTAAACAAACTAGTCAGTGTTTAGTTTGTCAGTCAGCCGGTCAAATTATTATTTCTATTAAATATTGAGACATTTTAAAAACATTATCAACCAAATAAAGGTTAAAATATGGTGACTGAAGGCTTCTAGATAAAGAATATTTATTTTTCGCTGAGATGTTCTGCTTTTTTGGTCATGTCATGATTCTCTATTTCTCTATTTAATGCAGCTGTCTGCTCAAACACAGATACTCCTCCTCACATCTTCTCCGATCAGTAATCCTCTGTAAGGTTCTGATTGATTGAGTGAGTGAGTGAGTGAGTGAGGGAAAGCTGGATTCAACCATTTACAGTGAAGCGTGACCTTTCAGAAGAAGCAGATATTTGATTTACCTCTTAAAGCCAATAAAAATATATAAATCATGATCAAATTGAACACATGATCTCGCTCCAAGGAAACTGTGATTATTATATTTTGCCACCTCTACTGTGTATTTTAACAATGATCAAAATACAACTATGAGTATTTATTTTAATAGCATAGACTAGTTTCAATAAGTCGATTAATGGTTGCAGACATACAGGAGGGACAGAACAGAGGAAGAGAGAGGGAAAGATTAAGGGAAGGAGGCGGCGGGGGGCATACAAACAGTTTACAATTTAGTTTATGGCCTTCTCATTACCCACAGGTGCAGGTGTCTCGACAGATGGTATTGTCTCTCGCTTGTTGTGAATAATCAGACTTACACCCTTTATAGACTAGAGTTCACGTCCTTGAAATTGGTGAGATAAATATGTGCAGCAGCAAAGCTATTTCTATTCAAATTAATCTGAAAGCTGAACGTCTAAAATAGTTGATGTTGACCTCGTCATTTTTGCTATTGAGTTTACAAAGTAGATTTTAAACCTGTCTCTACTGCCCAGGATGCCGATGATAAAAAGTAATAGGCCAGTTATTTTATGATGGCAGGAAAAAACATTCAAATTTGAGGTTTATTTTCATGCAGACTGGACAGGTAATTATGAAGATATTAACCATAACACATTAAATAACTTAATTTGACTAACATAATAATAATTCTGACCTTAACCCCAACACATGAACGCAGAATGATCTCACTAATATACCTTTCTATTGTACAGGTTTAATTAAAATCAGAACCTGTTGATTAGGCCCTTGCTCAATTTGATTAACTACGCAGAGACACACAGCTATCCCAACTTTGGACCTGTGGTTACCGAGCACCAAGGAGCAGACAGACAGTTTCCATTAATGAAATGTGAAGATGTTAGGCAAAACGCATGTTTACTGTCAACGATTATTGCCACATTTTACCATTTTCTTGCCTTATTGTGCAGGCCCAGTGTATAGTTAAAACATTTTAATTGAGTAGTCTGTTATATTCCTGGTTGTCATATTGTTACTGAAAAGATTTTTTTTTTATAAAATATTCATATATTGAAGGTTTGTCTATTTTATTGAGTGATGAAATGAATGAGCTACATGGACACCTGAACATCCTCTTTTTTGGGGATTAATAAACTATCTTTAGCCTTCAGTGACTTTTTACTTTAACTATACTTCATGTTATATCATTTTTCATGGATTGGTGTTGATAGACTACATTTTCAATATGTAAATTGTTATGATAAACATAAAATATTACAAGTGTTTTTCATATCGTATTATTGAGTTGACCAAATAAATCCCGAAATAAATCCAATGAGACCCTACATAAGATTATAAATACCACATTCATATCTGTGTAGTGTGAAGACCCTCAGTCGTCCAGGTATATGAACTGAAGAAGCTACGAGTAGCGACTTTAAGAACTTTTGTCCAGGTGACAGATCTACATTTTCTTTTGCTACGCTTTCATAATCTTACAGATAGAATGATTATTTTCCACTTGTCAAATGAAAATGCACACACTATGTGGTGCTGCACTACTTAATCCTTTACTAGAACCCCATATATTTTCTCTCTCTCGCTCTCTCTCTCTTTTTTGTTTTGTTTGTTAATTTAAGCAAAATAATAGACCAAAATAGACAAAATTCTAGTATAAATATTTTAAATCAACACAAACGGGGGTAAAAAGTGCATAAAACAATACATAAAATCTAAATGTTTTCATTTTCGGCTTTTCCGGTGAACTGTCCAATCAGAAGACGCGTTGCTGTGTTGTCGTCCAAGCTTTGACAACGAGACTGAGCAGCACCGGTTGAGGCTAACGGCTAAATCCAAACACAGCGCGGTAATGTCTTCTACTTAACTCCATATTTCAACATGTTTTGCTAGTGTCTTTGATCATGCCTCATTCTGGGTCTTGTTACAAGGCGAATGTTGTGCTTTGGAAGTAGAAATATGAATGAACAGCAAACGAGGCCTTCAGATAGTGATCCAGTTATGCTAGCGGTTTGTTAGCACGACATGCTAAAGCTCGCTATGACAGATTCAGAAAACACACCAAAACACTGTTCTAAGAGGGAAACTAGAAATGCAAACTCAATGGCAAATATGTGAGGACATTTAATAGCGTTATGGGGAGAAATGTCACTTTTCTGTTAACATTGACACTTTGAAATCTTAGCTTGAAATCGGCTTATCATGTTAGCTAGAAGAGAAACTTCGCTTGGCTGTTAGTAGCTTTCTTATTTAGCTATCTTTGCTTGATCTATTGCTTGGTCCTCGGTTTATTGCTTTGAATCCCAATAAAACTCCATATTGGTGTTAAAGTTACTCGTGTGACTTGAAAGTGATTGTAAGGAGATTTGCACAAATGTTCAACATTTCACCTTGTTAATGTGGATCCAAAATAAATATAATGTTAATAGTATTGTATTGTGTGGCATCATTACAGCTTATTTGGGTCCAAATCAAGGATGTATTAAATTAACTATCCAAATAAGTCAAAAGAAATAGGGACTTTGTCTGAACCTCCTGATGATTTAAAGACATATTAGGGGACTGAAACTTCCTCACACTTAATATCAATGGATGTAACAACATGTGCATATTTTTACAATAAAATGTAGTAATCAAGAATGTTCATATTAAGTTAAATTTATAATGGTAAAAGTAACTTCATAACTTTCTGTGCATTATTACTAGTCGAAGGCCAGGCTTCACTGATTGTTTTTGTGCATTTTTTAATTTGAAAATGGCCTTATACAAAGTTTATTGAAATGCCATAATAGTGAATGATCTTGTATTCCTTTTGGGCCCGGAAGTATTTATAACATCACCACCATTTATTACATCAAGCTTGGGATCGAATGTCATAAATGTAACATTAATAATGGTACTGGCACTGATACAAGCGTATATCCTATTAATTTTAATGAGGCAACAAAATAAAAACATAAACGTTGTCATTTGTAGAGAGCGCAGACAAATGGTTGTTGTTTATGTTTATTGCATTTGCCAGCAATTATTAGGAGTCAATATAACTTCAACCTCTAAAGTTCACTTAATGCAGGATTTGTGGTGTTTGGAGAAACAAACTGTTGTAGCATGCTATATTTTTGGTGCATTAGTGTCCGGCATAAAATCAGACGAAATGTTTATTACGTGGCTGTAATCAATCATGCTGATTTGGACTAATCACTTTGTGATTGTGAAACACGCACAGTTTTTCTACACTCTCGAATGTTTTGTACCAAGGCTCTTTAGTTACTCACTTGCGGCTGAGTGTGTATGTTCTGCAATGATTAATCGACCAATCGCAACAAGTCAACTATAAAAATAATTGTGGTCATATTTTGATCATCTCTATCACTATTATGCAGACTCTAAAACATACTCAATAATACACTTTATGTTCTGCCCGTGGTCAAGTGGTTATGGCACAGCACACGTAGGCCAGGTTCCAAGTGCAGTGAGTTCCCGACTCCGACAATGTACTGCACCTCCCTTCCCTCTCATCCCCCATTTCACTCTGTACTTTCCTGTCAATAAAGCCTATGGGCAACAAAATCTTAAAAAAATACACCAATTACATTCATAATTGTACATTAAAAAAATAATCGCAGACTCTGAAGTAATCGTTAGTGACAGCCCTAGTTGAGTGGATGTCAGTCGTCAAACCAGTCCTTAGAAACTAGGACTGGTTTATCCTAGTTTCTAAACCAACATTAACTCCTCTATTAAAATGCATTATGTATGGAACGGCACCTGCCTTCAGAATGCAAACACTGGGTCTATTTTTACTGTCTTAAAACTGTGAAAAGCAGCACTACTTCATTTTACATTTGTTGCAGCAGTCCAAACTTATTCTTCACTTTCCTGACATATCTCGAGCGTCCTAATTATTCATCACAATGAATTAATAAATGGTATTGACGTCACGGGAAAGGTAACAAAAACAAATGTAACTTTATTACATTACAGCCCCTCTGATCAGCTTCTGACTTCTTGGCATGTTCACTGATTGAAATAAATGCCTCTCTTGTGTCTTCAATAGGCCTCAGATTGTTTGCTAACATGGAGTGACATAAAGGATGGATTGGGGCTTTATCGTTGAGGTTAGAGTACGTTTATCATCCCACGTCATCACCGAGGCGGCGGTTGAAGCCCTGATCTACAGCAGCTGCTCACTTCTGTCACATCCAATTACATTTGTTTTTCTTCTTCTAGACTTGTACCTTTTATTATTTATTGGAGTGATTTTGTTTGAATCTCTAAGTGCGTGTTCAGTCTGAAGCCGCGGAGGAGCCAGACGAACAGATGCATCGAGAGAGAGCACAATTTAGCGACACACTATTGACTGTTTCTCACACTTTAAAATTACTTTTTCATCCTTTATCCTTGGTTCGTAATTTTACGGTCGAACAGTATATCCCAAAACTATCGATCGCAATATTGAATACAATACTCGATATGGCAACAAACTAAATATCACAATAACGCCAAGATCTGACAGAAATGGACTGTTTCTAAAATGACAGTGTTGAAAAAGGCAGATTTTATTAATGATTGTCCTTATTTGTCTATATTATCCTTGATTTACTCTCTGTTTTTATTTTTGACAGAGTTTGACTAATACTTTAAAGGAGACATATCTGGATCATAATTTTACTTTTTGTACTTTGTAAACTGCAGTATAGCTCTCGAACGGCTTAGTAGTAGAAATGGGTCCATTGACTAAGTACAGGGATGTGGGCGGGGATTGGGGGAAGGTGAAAGCAGGACTTTTGCTGAGCACACCAGTTGATTGCACAATAGGGCCCCCCGTCAAAACAAAGGTAACTTAACTGAAATAATTGTGTCAAAAACATATGTACAAATATCTCAATCATATTGATACAGTCTTATAACATAGTTTCTCATTTTATCATTCAGGTTTTGTGCATGTTTGAGTTTATTATTGTGACCATGTTTTTTTTAAATCAAAGTTGGGTCCAAAAGTTTGACTCACGGTAGTTTGAGAAACACATTTGAATCGTGCTGTAGTTTTTAGCCATTAGCCTGACATGAAACAGGTGTGGGTTAATCGTTTGTCTGCACCAAATGCTATCTCATCTGCTCATTTCTAATTTGTGGAACTCTTTTGGGAGTTCGTACAGGACAGCAACGCATATGGGTAACGGCACGTTAACGTCTAAACCGTCCCCTCTGAACATTACACAATTACTTAGAACTTTTGGCAGCTTTTATATAATTTGGTAAACATCCTCAAGTAAAACAAGTCTAATCCAAAGTCAGACAGCGGTGTTGTGCTTTGAGATGGAACAACCCCACTAAAAGAAATATGTGTTTATGTGTAAAAAAAAAAAAATCAATACAGCTTCTCCAACTAAACATTTCATTTGGAATTTTGTCAGTTAAACTAATCCTCTTTCGGGGCTAATATGCACATTGTTATGTCTATATTGTGAATGCAAAAAAACTGCCGAAAGGGCTTTTCAAATGAGGTCTGCAGAACAATATGAGAGCGGCCTTTTTTGCTCACATGCATTTTATTTTCACTTTTATTTGAGCAGTTTGAGGGGTGACAGGGAACAGAAAAAAAGTCATACAAGGCCAAATGGGAATCTCAGAAGGCGTAAGTAGAGGTGGATGAAATATTGTATACAACAAAATTGTTGTTTTAAAGATATACAAAAGTTGAAACAGAGTATATTGCGAATAAGCGAACTGGCAAAAAAGTTGATGGAAACAAACTCGCAGCGTAATCTTCCAAACAAGGGTCAATTGTAACAAATATCACATGATAAAGTGATATTTCATTCACTTTCTGTGCAAAACTTAAACGACCCAAAAACGAGCTGCGCCTGCAGTAAATAATAGCCAAATTAAACACTTTGTAGTTATTATACTATAATTAGTTGACTCTGTTTACAGCTCAAATCGTATCTTTCTACTACAAAAGAAACTCCCTACGAGTGCAAAGAAAATGTACTCAAAAACAAAAAGTTGTTATATCTTGTTTATGTTTATTGAACTCTAGTAATCTAAGTAGTAATCTATTTTAACAAGCCTGCAAGTTAGTGAAGTTATTGATGTATTGTTATCAGTTTAATCTCCAATACATATTAATTTTCCACCCTAATATAAATGTTCATGTATTTTTTAGAATATTTTGAAAAGCAAAAATACATCAATATAATCCTGTAAATGGGTGGAGACAGAAGTAAAGTAACCTCAAACTCGAACCCTACATCTGTTTGTGAGTCTCGTCTGCAGCGGCTCAGGCAGATTCATGTCAGTTGGTTGGTAATTATTCCAGTGTTGCCCTCAGCAACAGTTTCCCTCGGCTGGTAATGAGCTTTTATGAATATACATGCCCTACTCCCAATTCATTAGACTTGTTGCATACATCAATACAGCCTCCAGTGTCTCTGAAATAAGACAAACTCTTACAGAGGTTTTGGTCAAGGTCAATAAACATTTGTAT
>BJKM01000274.1:695000-734016 GCA_015082035.1 Chaenogobius annularis | reverse complement strand
TGGATCGTGGTCTTGTCCTTCTCCCATTTGGCGGTGTAGGCTTGCTATGAAATAAAACAGCAATAAAGATATCAGTCATGTTTTTGAGGCAAACACTGAGGCTAAACGTGGTGTATTTTGCTGCTAAATTATACCTTGTTCATGATCTGGTTGTTGGCAGTGGCCAGCACGACGTCCATGGAGTCCATGAGTTTGCTGGATTTGAAGATCGATGGATGAGTGCGATACTTTCTCTCGCTCAAAATGTTTCCGCCGACTTTAGCGGTTTCTACTGGAAGCGACCCGATGGGCACCCAGCCGCATCCCTTCACGTAGTTGTTGTACTCAGATTTGTACTCCACCTATGGAGAAACATACCATAAACATAAGCCAGTAATATACCTTTAAGTGACATGTGACAGACGAGTAATAACATCGAATTTTGCGTTTTAGTTACATGTTATTCACCGTAGCACGTTCTGATCACCGGTTGTTACACCTTTATTATAAAAACATCTTTTATTTAATGCATAGAATAGTATTTCAGTTAAGTTTCCTACAGCCTACAGCTGGAGAATGTACATAGTTTGAGGCAGTAAACAGGATTATATGAGTCCTGCATGCAATAACACCAACAGAGGGACTTCTTATCACCAATTAGATGTGTATCTGTGCTTCTGTAGAGGGATTTGTATCATATGATTGCTATAATTCTTTCTGTGCACAAATAGAGCTTTTAATTTAAAAATATGGGCCATTCTATGCATTTTTATTTGTAAAAACCCCAATGGGCCACATATTTAAACGGAAAGCGCTAAACTATAATTTACATATTTAGATGGTGGAGCGCCTGATTACATCTTGTAACTGGAAATGTGTTTTGACCATTATCTCCTGCAGGGGTCGGCCGCGATATACCAGGCGATCAGGGGCCGTCCCAGTTGGTCACACACAAAGATCCACACTCGCGCGAGTAAACCGCGGACTACAAACAGAGAGTTTTACTACGGCCCCCGGACCACATCGCGGTCGAACGTGGACAGAACAGAACAAACCTCATTTCCAGCGGAAATATGAATTTGAATTTCACGCTCTATTGAGGCTGAATACAAATGGGGCGTCTTTAAAATGTACTTCATTTGAATATGTGGCCGAAGTGTGCAATAGTGCAATAATGTGGCTTGTGCAATAATATGGATTGTGGAATAACATGAGTTTTGCAATAATGTGGGCAGTGCAAAAACGTGGGCAGTACAATGGATGGATTGTGCAAAAATGTGGGCAGTGCAATCATGTGGGCAGTACAATAATGTGAACAGTGGAATGTGAGGGTTGTGCAATAATGTGGGCAGTGCAATATGAGGGCTGTGCAATAATGTGGACAGTGCAATAAGTGGGCAGTGCAATCATACGCATATAATGTGAAACAGTGGAATGTGAGGGAGAGAGAGAGAGAGGTGGACAGTGCAGTGTGAGGGGCTGTGGCACTATGTGGACAGTGTCAATAATGTGGACAAAATTGTATATAGTGTGAGAATAATGTAGGAGAGTGATAATGGGACAGGAGTGGAGAGAGAGGCAGCGCAGTGTGAGGGCTGTGCAATAAAGTGGCAGTGCAATAATGTAAGCAAATAGTGTGACAGTGCAAATAATAGGAACTGTGCAATGAGGGATTTGTAATGTGGCAATGTCTTCTTGCATAGAGTGATGGAGAGAGAAGGTAAAGGGAACCCCATAGATTCTAATATGGGGGAGAAATTGCGTGGTCTGAGAGTGAACACTTACATCAACTGCGATGGTGTTCATGGTGCGTGCCACACTATGGATTCACTCGGGCATCGGGCATTCAGGAGGTTGACTGTCATAAAAAATCTGTTTGTTCGCGGAGCCATGGTTGAGTCTTTGAGTAGCCTTTGTTTGGCGTGGGCCAGGCTCATCATGTCCACTGGAAGGTGTGGTACTTATCAGCTTGGGACTTGTGGTAAGTCCTTCCTTGTAGTTCTTCTCGCTCTGGTGTTTAGCCCACCTCCATGAAGTGCAACCAGCAGAGGATCGTCCTGGCAGGCTGCGGAAACCCACGTGGTGGCCGCTTGGCCTTCTGGAAGGCCCACTTGTATTCTTGTAACTAGTAAGAGTAAATGTCGAACAATGTTAGTAAACAATTGATAACATTGGTATAGTATATATATATATGTACTTACATCGCTGGTCAATAACTGTACGCAATCTTTGCAGCCACAATTGGGATGGCATCTGCCTTCATGTTGTAACCTTTGAGAGCCATTTCGGCATAACAAGCGCGGTTTGTAAAGTTTTGGAAAAAAGCTAAATAAATCAGGATGTTAGTGAGAGAGTTGCAAATGTTAATTCATTATGTCATTTATTGTAAAAATCTAGAAAAGGCTGACATGAAAAGTTAAAACGTGTGGGTATCTAATGGTGATATTTCTGCACTTTTATGATAAATTTATAACATTTCACAGAGAGAGTCTCATAATAACCTCTCAAAGACATGTTTAACATATTGAGATATTTATTTTTGTCAAGTATTGCTTACTGCTAGTTATGATATAAATAAGAACAAATTGGATAATATTGTTACTTCTGGCAGAAATAAACTTAGCTTGGTTGTCATGGTGACGGCAATTAGCTTTCCGCCAGGACTAACATCCATTTACGCATGGCAGGTCATGACATGGAGTTCGTGGTTTGTCCTTCTTCCCATTTGGCGGTGTAGGGTTGCTATGAATAAAAACAGCAAATAAAGATATCAGTCATAGTTTTTGAGGCATAACACGTGAGGCTAAACGTGGTGTAGTTTGGCGGTGGCTAAAATTTCACCTTGTTCATGATCTGGTTGTTGGGCAGTGGCAGCGGCGGACGTCATGGAGTCCAATGAGTTTGCTGATTTGAAGATCGATGGATAGAGTGCGATACTGCTGCGGCAAAATGTCGGGAGGCGATTTTCCGCGGTTCCTACTGAAGCGGACCCGATGTCACACCCTTCACGTATTGTTGTACCCGATGTTGTATTCAGTCTAATGGAAACAAATATTGTGGTTGTTGATTAGTACACCAGAAGTACATACACAAAGTATGACAACCTTTGGAACTAGCTGAAGTAAATTTTAAGTTCACCTGCCACAATAATAGTAGTCCTATAACACAATAAAATAATGATGGTACTGAGTATTCTAATACAAACAGGGACTAGCATAACCTGCTTCAGTAAATTTGACCTATAGTAAGAGTGCTGTGCCAACCATGAGGCACATTCCCTAACTTCTGCTGAACAGATGCCCAGGCGCGCTGCCTACTTGTCATGATTTGGATTATTATTATAAATAATTTGACTACCTAACTATCTCTAACACTATAAAAAATAAGACCTTTTTTATAACAAACGTGGCATTATTAATAAAATGTCAATAGAGGAATAACAATAAAAGATCTTTTTTTTTTTTTAACAATTTACAATATTTTGCAAAAAATCTATCTAGAAAGCATTCAGTGAGAATATATTCAATCTTCAGTCGGTTGATAAGTCATTTGAAAAGTATTAATGTACAATAGAAAAGACTCGTTACTAATATATATATATTATGTATTAGTCGACTACTAAAAATAATCGGCTTGCAGAAATAGCAAACTTGTTTCTGTTTGTGTGTTTTAATTATAAAACTGAACTCGTTAATTGAGTGTGATAGATACAATGGGTTTACCAATTTAGCTCCACTTAGAGCATCAACTAGCCTGGGTTGTTCATACGATACGAGCAAACGCCTCAGGCTCAAATTGTCCCAGGCAGAAGGGAGAGAAGCTGTGAGGATCTTCTTTGTACCCGATGGGGCTGGAGCTATAGAGGCCTGTTTGGCGTGGGCCAGGCTCGATCATGGTCCCCCGGGAGAGTGGTACTGTGTCATCTTGGACTTGTGGTTGTCCTTCTTGTAGTCTTCTCGCTCTTGGTGTGACGCACCTCCATGAAGTGCACGCAGCAGAGAGCCTGCAGGCGCGGAAAAACCGCACGGTGGTGGCCCCTTGGCTTCATATAATATCCGAGCCTAAACAAAAGCGAAGGAGTAAGTGACCACAATGTTTTCAATGGAGAGAAGATAAGGCACCAGAGTGTTAACAGAGAGAGAGACTCATAATGCTACGATCGAAGCAGAAGGTACAAAACAATGGCAAATGAAGGTTTTTGGCCCTCCTCTCTCTGCGATCATTGTAGTTGGAGGGTTCCCACTACATAGATATCGGCGGGAGAGAGAGAGAGAGAGCACACAGCCGGGTGCAGATTCTTTCTGTTGGCATACCTTTCACCGGACACTGGCAGTTCTCATAACAAGCTTCTTTCTTATATAGAATGTTTAGTCATTGCATTTGAGCTCATAACCCAGAACCCTAAGTTCAGGATTACAGTTTTGTTAAGTGTGTTAATTGAGCTTAAGTGAGGCAGGTTTGAGATCCATCAAGTGATAGAACATAATGTTTAATGTTTTTAAATGTTTCTTTGTGTGAAGAGCAAATACCATATAAAAGCTTGAGTTATCCTTAGAACTGATCAATGTGTAATTAGTATGTCACAATCGCTAAGTCAGTTGTGGTAAATGATCCATCTTGGGTTCAGTTCGGCTACCTTAAGTAGCTTCCTTTCTGCTAACTCTTGAAGAACTAATATGTAAATTTACCCAATACGCTTTTCTCTTTATCATAGTCTGTGTGTATTTGTGTAATACTTTACGTCACTAGCGATGTTCTGACCCTGCTTTGGCGTGCAGAATTGGAACATGGCATTCAAGGCTTCATGTCGTAACCTTTAGCGATCCGTTACTCCAGCCATTGTGCTTGTTAGTGACTCCTGTCGGGACCAAAAAGAAGACTTCATCATTATAGATCACCAATATTTCCGGTATAGTTGACTTAAGTTGTATAATATTTCAGATACTGTGCCTCGCTAACGGTTCTGGGCATTGAATTTGGCCTGTATGGAACTCAGGCTGATCGAGAGAGAGGGAGGAGAGAGAGAGAGGATCAGCCCTGAGTTCCTCCAGGCCAAAATTCAATGCCAACCGTTAGCGAGGCAAGGATCTGAATTATACACTTAGTCCAAGCTAGACCGGGAAATCGATTGGTGATTCGAGAGAGGAGGCGGTTCTTTTTTTCCCAAAGAGTACTACAAGCACAAGTGGGCTGGAACTGATCGCTAAAGGTTACGACATGAAGCCTGATGCCGAGATTCTGCACGCCAAGCCGGGTCGACAAACATCGCTAGTGAGTTAAGTATTAAACACAAAATACAGCCCAGACTATGATAAAGTGAGAGAAGAGAGTTAACTATAGTGAGAGAAGAGGCTTTAAGGTAACGAACTGACCCCAAGTTGGATCATTTCACACTGATTTGTTAGCGATGTGACATATAAGAGATCAGTTCTTAAGGATAACTCAAGCTTTATAACTGGTATTTGTCTCTAAGTGAACACACAAATAGAAACATGGAGAGAGAGAGAACATTAGTGTTCTATTCCACTTGATAGATGTGAAAACCTGCCTCATTAAGTACAATCATAACACACGGTGTAACAACACTGTAAGAGGTCCTGACTTAGGGTTTGGGTAGTGGAGCTCATGCAATTGACTAAACACTTTATATAAGAAAGAAGCGTTGTGGAGAGAACTGCAGTGTCCGGTGAAAGGTCAATGCCAACAGAAGAAGAGATCCTGCACGGCGTGTGAATCTGAAAATGCTCTCGTTTTTGGGCCGAACTAAGACTGGACCAAGAATGGTCGTTGAAACATTCACGCTATCTGAACGAACTGATCCAGGACAAGAAAGCGAGAGAGAGCAAAGAACCGGTGGTCATTTGCCATTGTTTTTTGTCCGTCTGCTTGATCGTCAGCATATGAGTCCTTCTGTAGTGTTAATATCTGTGTGGAAAACATTTCCTAAGATACTTTTCTCTCCATTTGAGAACATTGTGGTCACGTTACTCCTTCGCTTTTGGTTTTTAGGTCCAGTATCAGGAGAGAGGAATTCATGAAGGCCAAGGGGCACCACCGTGGGTTTCCGCAGCCCTGCAGGACGATCCTCTGCTGGTGCAGCTTCATGGAGGTGTGCTAGAACACCAGAGCGAGAGAGAACTACAGAGAAGGACTACCACAAGTCCAGAGAGAGAGGGTGAGGTACATGGATGAGCCTGGCCCACCGACCCAACAGGCCTCTAAAGCTCAGACCATGATCGGGTACAAGAAGATCCCTCACACGCTTCTTCCTTCTGAGCCAATTTTGAGCCTGAGCGGCTTTGCCGTACTAATGAACACCCGAGGCCTAGTGGATGTAATGACTGAAGATTGTTTAAAAACCCATTGTCTTATGGAAAAACTATGCGATTAACGGAGTTCAGTAAAGGCTTTTTATAAAGAAAAAAAACAAACAAAAACAGAAACAGTTTTGCAGTTCTGCAGCCAAGGATTATTTTAAGTAGTCGCAACTAATCGGTCCAATACATTTTCAATTAGTTAACGAGTCAATTTTTCTATTGTAACATTAATACTTTTCAAATGACTTATCAACCGACTGAAGGGAAATTATTCCTGCACTGAATGCTTGATAGTAGTTTTTTACAAATATTGTAAATTTGTTAAAAAAAAAGAGGAGCGAGTCTTTTTGTGTTATTCCTCTATGACATTTTTGATCTTAACTAGATGCCACTGTTTGTTATAAAAAGGTCTTGTGTTTATTGTGTTTTAGGAGTCCAGTTAACGATTAAGATCAAATATCTTATAATAAGAGAGATCCAAATATGACAGTAGCAGCGGCGGCATCTTTTCAGAGAGTTATGACAGTGTGGCGAGTGATGGTTGGCACAGCATAAGCTACTATAGGGTGCAAGATTAACTGAAGCAGGTTATGCTAGTCCCTTGTAGATGGGTTATTAGAATACTCAGTCCATCCATATTTTATTTGTGTATAGGACTACTATTTGTGCAGGTGAACTTAAAATTTACGCTTCAGCTAGTCCAAAATGTTGTTTTATCACGCTTTGTGTATGTACTGCTGTGATACAATAATCAACAACGACAATATTTGTTTTCCATTCTTAAGACTGAATACAAATCTGAGTACAACAACTACGTGAAGGGATGCGGCCTGGGTGCGCCATCGGGTCGCTTCCAGTAGAAACCGCGAAAATCGGCGGAGACATTTTGAGCGAGAGAAAGTTATCGCACTGCATCCATCGATCTTGCCAAACTCCAGCAAACTCATGGACTCCATGGGGCCAAAAAAAAACCCCACCCGTCCCCCCCCGGCCGGCCTGGCCACTGCCAACAACCAGATCATGAACAAGGTGAAATTTAGCAGCAAAAATACACCACGTTTAGCCTCAGTGTTTGCCTCAAAAACATGAACTGATATCTTTATTGCCTGTTTTATTTCATAGCAAGCCTACACCGCCAAATGGGAGCAAGGACAAGACCACGATCCACTGTCATGCCTGATGCTCATGGATGTTGTCCTGCTAAAAGCTAATGCCGTCCACCAATGAACCAAGTAAGTTGTCTTCTGCATAAGTAACAATATTTTTATCATTGTGTTCATTTTATTTTTTTTTTTTTTTTTTTTTTTTTTTTTTTTTTTTTTTTTTTTTTTTTTTTTTTTTTTTTTTTTTTTTTTGTTTTTTTTTTTTTTTTTATTTTTTTTTATTTTTTTTTTTTTTATTTTTTTTTTTTTTTTTGTTTTTTTTTTTTTTTTTTTTTTTTTTTTTTTTTTTTTTTTTTTTTTTGTTTTTTTTTTTTTTTTTTTTTTTTTTTTTTTTTTGTGTGGGTTTTTTTTTTTTTTTTTTTTTTTTTTTTTTTTTTTATTTATATCATAACTAGCAGTTAAGCAATATTGACAAAAATAAAATATCTCAATATTGTTTAAAACATGTCTTTGAAGGTATTAGTTGAGGTTCAATTATTCAGACAATATGTGAAATGTTAGTAAAATTTATCATAAAAGTGCAGAAATATCACCATGATACCACACGTTTTTTAACTTTTTCAATTCAGCCTTTCTAGATTTTTTACAATAAATGACATACTTGACATTAAGCATTTGCACCTCTAATCATAGACAGTGTGTTTATTTGCCATATTTTCGCAGAAACTTTACAAAGCCGGTGTGATGGAAATGGCTCTCAAAGGTCACAACATGAAGGCAGAATGCCATCCCAATTGTGGCTGCAAAGATTGGGTACAGTTACTGCCCAGCGAATGTAAGTCTTTAATATCATTTAATCAAACAAATGTTATCAAAATGTTTACTAAATTGTCGACATTTATTTTACTAGTACATTAGTACATGAGCTGGCCTTCCAGAATGCCAAGGGGCACCACGTGGGTTTCCGGCAGCCTGCAGGACGATCCTCTGTCTGGTGCATACCATGCGAGGTGGCTAAAGCACCAGAGCGAGAAGAACTACAGAGAAGGACTACCACAAGTCCAAGCTGAAGTACCTAGTCTACCAGTGGCAATGGCGATAAGCCTGGCGCACGCCAAACACCTCACCACTCACACCTCGCGGGGGCATGGCCGGGTACGAGAGAGAGACACAACCTTATCTGTGCCGATGCCATAACCTGTGTTGGCACGCCACATGAGAGACCATCTGCAGTGATGTAAGTTAGAGAGAGACTCTCAGGTACCAACGCATTTTTCCCCCATTAGAATTATGGGTTCCCTTTTACCTTTGGATAAAGATGAAATGTAAACACACCGGAATATCATTTCAGATATGCAAGAAGACATTGCACATTACACAATCCACTCATTGCAGCAGTTCATATTATTGCACTGTCCACAATTTAATTGCCCTGTCCACATTATTGCATACTGTCCACATTATTGCACTGTCTCACATTTTGCCACAGCGCCTCACAACTGGCCATCTGTCCACATTATTGCTCTGTCCACAATTATTCAGCTAGTCCACATTATTGCATCGTGTCCAACTGCACTATTATTGCGGGGCCACATTATTTGCACTGTCACATTCATTGAGCGCCCTCACACTGAGTGAGAGAGTCCAATTAATAGGGCAGACAACCTCACGAGAGCTGTTCACACTTAATGTGAGAGCAACTGCCACATTATTGCACTGCCAATTATTGCACAGCCCTCATTCATTGAGACAGAGAGCAACCTCACATTTCGAGGTGTCACATTATGTACTGCTACAGCGAGAATTGCCACTGCCCACTTTTTGCACAATCCATCCATTGTACTGCCACGTGTTGTGCACGTGCCCACATTATGCCAAAACTCATGTTATTCCACAATCCATATATTGCACAAAGCCACATTATTAGCACTATTGCACACTTCGGGCCACATATTCAAATGAAGTAACATTTTAAAAGACGCCCGCGATGTGGTATTGCAGCCTCAATAATGAGCGTGAAATTCAATTCCATAATTTCCGCTGGAAATGAGTGTTTGTTCTGTTCTGTCCAACCGTTCGAAACCGCGATGTGGTCCGGGGGCCGTAGTTAAAACTCTCTGTTTGTAGCCCGCGTTACTCGCGCGAGTGTGATCTTTTGTGTTGTGACCAACCTGGGACGGCCATCCGTGCATCGCCTGTATATCGCTGGCCGAACCCCTGCAGTGAGATCAATGCTGGTCAAAACACATTTCCAGTACAAGATGTAATCAGGGCCCGTCCACCACTAAATATGTAAATTAGATTAGGCTTCGTTTAAGATATGTGGCCCATTGAGGGTTTTTACAAATAAAAAATGCATAGAATGGCCACACCATATTAAATTGAAAAGCTCTAATTTGTGCAAGAAAGAAGCATGTATACATAATCCCTCTACGAGCACGATAGCAATCAGATGAGGGAATAAGAAGTCCCTCTGGTTGCGTGTTATTGCAGATGCAGGACTCATATAATCAGAACCTGTTACTGCCCAAACTATGTATCATTCTCCAGCTGTAGGCGTAGGAAACTTAAACTAAATCACTATTGCTATGACATTAAATAAAGAGTGAAGTGTTTTTATAATGCAAAGGTGTAACACCAAAGAAGCGAGCGGTGGAATAAGCATGTAACTAAAACGCAAAATTGCGCATGTGTAACTCCCCGTCTGTCGCGACATGTCGACATTGTAAAGCGTATTTTAAGTACGTGGATTAGGTTGGGACTTTATGTTGTATCGGGTATGGTTTCTCCATAGGTGGGGAAGTTACAAAACTCTGAGGTACAACGAAGCTACGTGAAGGGATGCGGGTGGGTCCCAGTGCGGTGTCCGCTTCCAGTAGAAACCGCTAAAGTCCGGAAACATTCTTGGAGAGGAGAGATAGTATGACAGGCTCATGTCCATCGATCTGTCAAATCCAGCAAACTCATGGACTGCCGAGTGGACGTCGTGCCTGGCCCACGATATGAGAGAGAGATATATTATTAGAGGAGCGAGAGAGAGAGAGCGAGAGTGAGCGCCTCAGTGTTTGCCTCAAAACACATGACTGATATCTTTCTATTGCTCTGAGTTTTATTATATCTAATATTCTATCTGCCTGCAAAATAGTGAGTGGGAAGAAGGACAAGACGGCACGAATTCCCACTGTCATCGCTGATGCTAGTGGGATGTGTGGTGCCTGGCTAAAGCTAATGCCGTCACCATGCCCTAGGAGACCATAGTAGAGGTTTCATTTCTGCATAAGTAGCAGCATCTCTCGGGAAAGAAGATGTTATCAATTTATTCTTATTACATTTGTCATACACTAGGGCTGGAGCGATAATGGACAAAATGAAAATCTCAAGTATTGGTTAACACAGTGTTATTTAGAAGGTATTTAGGAGCTAAAGCATGAATGCTATCACACCATGAACCAAGGTGACCGAAGAACGCAGAGCCATAGTCAGACGTATTCGCAAAGCTCCATTTTCTACCACTAATCTTGTCCAGTAAGCTTTTAAGAAACGGGCAACCGTCCTGTCAGAAGAGAGTATGTGGAGTTGAGAAATCAAGTAAAGACAAGATGTAACAGATGTATGTTTTTGGGCCCTCAAAACCTCGAAAAAAGCCCCATTGATGATGATAAAAAGGAATACCTCAGGAGACATGGACTGCAAGGGATAAAAGCCGCTCGACTACGGATCAAATGGAAGTACACATTTATTGCCATAGCCGGATAATTAAAGGAACATAGACATTAATATTATGCACAATTTGACTTAAAAAGAAATGGGGGTGTGGGAGACTACACTTTGGGACTAAACTTAGGAGAAATGCACCAATTTGTATTTGTTCAGCTTTGGAACTGAATGAAGACACGTCACGCCGGACTACGGAGTTTAGGTAATATTTGGTATTCGTTGTAGTAGGTCATCTCACAGTGTGTTATATTTATTCAAAATTTTTTTGACAAACAAAAACCTTTTTTCAAGCCTGCCCCAGAGACAACGATGCGTTGTTGACGTCGTTGGTGCACTTGCCTCGAATAATTCACATTTTACCGCAAATCCGGCCTTCTTTATATCATAGTTTAGCTGGCAAGACATTTCTCTAATTCTCCATTGAAATGATTGGAATTCCGCCGAAGATAGTGAAGATGGAAATAGCAAATCACAGCGGAAGTGCATGGTTCAATAACAATCAGTAGAAGTAATAAGTTCAATAATGACAAATAATTAGACTTAATATGCAGGACTATATTGGGCAGATTAGGCTAACCCAGTTGTAATGATAACATGACTAGTTCACCGAGAGAGCTAGTTGTTAAGTTCGATGCGAAAAGGACTTGACGTTAAGCCATGTAGAAAAGACGAGAGAGCGTGTGTTTATGTTCACTTTTGTTTGCTTTTATTACGTGAAGTGCTAGCTGAAATGACGTATTTACGAGCACAATTGACTAATCACACTTTCATTGTAGATCTTTTTTTTGTTTTGTTCTTCGAAGGTACATTTTTATCTTGTTCGTTTTTCATGCTTATTTTCTTGTCATTCTCTCGTTTACAGAAACTTTACAAAGCCGGAGTGATGGAAATGGCTCTGAAGGGTCACAACATGAAAGCGGATGCCATTCCGATTGTGGCCGCTAAGCTCGGCACTACTATTGCCAGCAATGTAAGCAATCACAATAAGTATCTTCCTTTACTGTTTTCCTGAGCATTTTTGGATACATAGGTTTATGTATTTACAATGCACTGTTCCCAAATGACAAACAGTGTATTTGTTTTATAGTACAAGTACAAGCTGGCCTTTGAGAAGGCCAAGGGGCACCATGTGGGTTTCCGCAGCCTGCAGGACGATCCTCTGCTGGTGCACTACATGGAGTTGGCTAAACACCAGAGCGACAAGAACTACAAGAAGGACTACCACAAGTCCAAGCTGAAGTACCACTCTCCAGTGGACATGATGAGCCTGGCCCACGCCAAACAGGCCTCTAAAGCTCAGACCATGGCCGGGTACAGGCAGATTTCACACAGCAACCTGCTCCTCCCTGGCGCCATGAACCTGGAACTGGCTCGTAACATGCAGTTCATTGCCAGTGATGTGAGTATGCATGTCAAAACTAAGTAAGAAGTGCTACCAAAAGTTAAGCTAATGCAAAGGATTTGATTATGATTTTACATTCCATTCAATTTCACTTTAGTATTACAGTCCTTAAAAAGTAACAAATCTACTTTTGTACGTTTGATGCTGTGAGAAAAGGGGTGAATGGTAATGCCAAACCTTTTCATTATTATTAAGTGCCTAGATTACAGGCAAAGTCCTACCAACGTTATGATGGAGATTCAGTCATTTCTAACCGTCAATCAGCTTCGATCAGCTTCGGTCGTTCTAATTGAGAGTCACCGTCAGTAAAGCATGTAGTTTGGAGCAGAGTTCAGACTTTGGAGAAAGAAATTAGACTGTTTTTTGTGTGAAATGGCAATGATTTAAAGTCTGTGTTATTTATGCTCAGTATAGTGATAGTGAAAGCCTTTTTAAAAATAAGAAAATCAAATGTAATCGAAAATGGTTACCAATCAATACAAGGGAAAACAGGTGATCAGTTTTTTGGTCATATATTTTAGCAGCGAGACTTTTCCCTCGTTCTCCACTTAAGTGAACAGTTACACATTACAATGGAAGTGCCATTACAACGGAAGCGCTGATCCGTGGCAAAAGTGATAAAATATGAGTTACAAATAAATGTTTTGATGATATAATTTCCGTTTGTTTGCATCCACAGAACCAGTACAAGAGTGAATACCAGAACTACTTCAGAGGCCTTGGATGGGTCCCCATTGGGTCTCTGGATGTGGAAAAGGCCAAACTCGCTGGTCAGATCTTTAGCGAGAAGAATTACCGCCAACACCCAAGCCAATTCAAATTCACCAAAGACATGCAGTCCATGGATGTGGCCCTTGCAACGCTCAACAACCAGATTATGAACAAGGTACAAGCTTTTGGGTGATAATGTTTATGGCAACTCCTAATTTACACAACACTTGATCCATTGTACTGACTTTATTATGTAAAATTTAACCAGTAATAACATGTAAGCGGAATATAACAACTTTTAATGACACCTAAAAGTACAATGTTATTTAGGCTGTGTTACCTTGTGATTAATGTGGTAGATGCAATGTATTATGTGTAGTGTAAATTAAAGTGTAATCCTTGTATTAGAATTTATAGCAATTGCATAATTCTATGGCGAATAACATGTATTTTCTGTGTATTTGTCTATTTAGCAAACCTACATTAAAGCCTGGGAGAAGGACAAGACTTCTATTCACATTATGCCAGATGCTATGGACGTTGTGCTGGCTCGTGATAATAGAAAGAACTACAGCGAGGTACAGTCATATACATTTAAAACACAATCAATTACAGCAGTATAACACGATGTTTATTCCTTTGTCTATGTGGGTTTTCAGAAACGGTACAAATTGGACAATGAGTTGGCAAAGAAGAAGGGGCACAATTTCCGCGGTGATGCCATTGCAGTCCAGGCTGCCAAGGCCTCCACAGCTATTGCTAGTGATGTAAGTACAGAAAAATCACTAGCAAATAATAATTAGCAAATAACAAATGATATGTTAAGATCCATCTGCCTTTGATATACAGTGGCTTTAATATTCACTAAAAGTCTGCCGGTTGGTGATAACAACTTTTGGATTGGTTCAATTTCAGTTGTTGAACTAGCTGATGTTCCGATTTAGTTTTACTAATCAAAACTAATTTCCAGTACAAGTACAAGACCGGATACCGTAAGCAGGTGGGACATCACATCGGTGCCCGCAGTGTCCAGGACGACCCTCTGCTCATGCTGGCTCTGAACTCAGCCAAAATCGCGCAGTGGACGCTAACTGTACAAGAAGGACATCCACAAGTCTAAGACCAAAGTTCCACCTTCCAGTGGACATGCTGGCCTTTGTAACTGGCCAAGAAGAACCAGAATTAATCAGACCACGCCAACTACTATTACAAGGCCTGTCACAACTGGACCATTGTCTGCCCTGACTCCAACGACACGACGGGCCAGCCAGATCAGCTTGTATGACATCCAGAGTGACGTGAGTTCCAGATATTTCAAAACTATTTATTTACATAACCCATATTAATATATTTAAAAATAATATTGTTTTTGTTCACAGAATCTTTACAAGCGAGATCTGAAGTGGCTGCAGGGTATGGGATGGTTCCCAGGGTTCAATTGACGTTGAGAAAAGTAAATAGTGCTGTGTAAAATCCTTGATGAGAGAAGTATCGCCAGGCTCCAAGTAGCTTCAAATTCACCAGCACCTCAAGACATTGGCCGTCATGTCGGGGCCAAAGGTCCCTGGGTCTGGTAAGGCGAACAACCAAATCCAGCCATGAAACAAGGTATGTAAGGACAGTATCAATATTTTCTTTGAAATATTGTCTTATAGTCTTTTATATTTAATTCCTTTTAAACGGTGTTTTCAGAGTGCTTAACACTGCCTGGGAGAAGCGACAAGACTTCCATTCTCACATTAGCCAGATGCGCATGGACGTCGTCCTGACCAAAGCCAACAAAGCAACTACAGTCGGGTGTATGTCTTTGGTCCAGCTCCATTTTTTGTAAACCCATTCAGTATTTGCAAGGTACCAAATACTTCTTTTCCTTTCTTTTTAATTTAGAAAGGGACAAGCAGGCTTGTGGAGGCTAAGAAGAAGGGCTGATGATATGCGCCAAGACGCTATTTCTATTTTGGAGCGAAGGCTTCAAGAGACATTTGCCAGTAGACGTAAGAAACCACTATGTTTAGTTTCTGCTGTAAAATGCATTAATGTATACGTTGTAGTTCTGTAATTGCAGAGCTCAAATATTATTTGTTTCTGCTTTGTAGTTAACAAGTACAAGACCCGATAACCTTAAGCAGGTGGGACATCACATCGGGCCCGCAGTGGTCCAAGGACGACCCTCTGTCATGCTGGCTTCTGAACTACCAGCCAAAGAATGCCAGTGACGCTCTGACTACAAGAAGGACTTCCACAAGTCTAAGACCAAGTTCCACCTTTCCAGTGGAATGCTGAGCACTTTGAACTGCCAAGAAGAACCAGATAAGTAGTGAACACACGACAACACATATTTACAAGAGCTTCACAACTGACCTTGTCTGCCTGACTCCAACGGCCGTGGTCCAGGCAGAAAAGCCTATGACCTCCAGAGTGACGTGAGTATGAGCAGTACACTGTTTTTGTGGACATATTTTTCATGTCTTAATGTTTCTCAGCTGTTCCCACAGGCCTGTGTACAAAGGCAAGATCATATGAAGTGGCTGCAGGGTATGCGGGATGGCGTGCCCATTGGTCACATTGATATGTTGAGGAAAGTTAAATGCGCTGGTTAAAGCACTTTGAGAGAAGCTTATCCGCCAGCATCCAAAGGCGGTTCAAGTTCAAGCTCCACTACAGTAAGAGTTATGCCCATGGTTCTGGCTAAGGAGCGAACATCAGAACTAATGAACCAGGTACGGAGTTTTTTCCGCCTAAAGAGATACTTTCAATGCAACAAAACCTGTACAGTTCGCTAATGTGTGGTATAAAGATAAAAACTGATCCTATTTTGGCATTACTAGAAATCGTCATGGTTGAAGCTTGTGAATAATGACAAACCAAAGCTCCACATTAATGCCTATTGCCATGGATATCCTCCTGGCCAAAGCCACAATGTCAACTACAGTGTGGTAAAGTACTATTCCAAATATGTGTCTATTATGTTGTTTTACATTCTGTGCAATCATGATGATTGGAGTATCTTATGTTTTTATTCATTAAAAGAAAGCCTACAAAGCAGGCCTATGGATGCCAAGAAGAAGGATATGGACTTGCGCCAAGACGCTATTTCCATTTTGGCAGCCAAAGCTACAAGGACATTTGCCAGTGATGTAAGTTCGAGACAGCACTTTTTAGATGTTTGCAAACATCCTAGAAGTAGTAAAAATTATTGAAACTATTTTCCCTCTAGTATAAAGTACAAGACCGGATATCGTAGCAAGTGGGACAGTCCACACGCGGCAGATGTGTCCTGAGACGACCTTCTGCGTTGTGCTGGCTCTGAACTCAGCCAAATCGCCAGTGACGTCTTACAAGAAGACTCCACAAGTCTAAGACCACAGTCTCAACTTCCAGTGCGACATGCTGCCTTTGAACTGGCCAAGAAGAACCAGATTCAAGTGACACCACGCCAACTACTATTACAAAGCTGTCACAACTGAGACCTGTCCTGCCTCGACTCCAACGGACGTTGTCCAGCCAGAAAGCCTATGACGCTCCTGAGTGACGTGAAGTACTAGACAGTTCACTCTTTTTGGCTGTAAAATATCTTCAGTTCTACATCATATCCGCTGTATCCACAGGCTGTGTACAAGGCAAGATTCTGAAATGGCTGCAGGGTAATGGCTATGGGTGCCATGTGGTTCAAATTGATGTTCGAAGAAAGTTAGAAATGCGCTGGTAAAAGCCCTTTGATGAGAGAAGCAATCGCAGCATCCAAGTGGCATGTCAAGTTCAAGCGTGCACCACAGAGATATGGCCAATGGTGTCTGGCTGAAGGCGGAACAGTGAGACATGACCAGGTAGCGGAGTTTTTTCTCCCAAAGAGATATTTTCATTGCAACAACAAACCTGTGTACAGTGTTAATTATGTGGTTAAAAAAAACGATCCTTATTTTGGCATTATTAGACAAATCGTATGTGAAGCTTGATAAATATGCAAGACACAGCTCCACTATTATGCCTGATGCCATGGATATCCTCCTGGCCAAATCCAACAACCCATGTCAACTACATGTGGGTAAGCACTTCAAAACGATGTGCTATTAGTGTTATACATTTGTGCAATATGATGATCTGCAAGTAATTATGTTTTATTCATGAAACGAAAGCTCACAAGCAGGCCTATGAGGATGCCAAGAAGAAGGATATGAACATATCGCAAGACGCTATTTCCATTTTGGCAGCAAGTTCAGCAAAGAGACGATTGCCAGTGATGTACGAATACAATAACTGAAATCAATATATTTAATATAACTTGTGCAGCCGATTACTCCATTATTTCATCATTCCTTGTAATACTATTGTGATTTACTTTTACGGAAGTACCACACAGGATACACGAAGAGCTAGCTTGACATCACCATTGGCCGCCAGATGGTGTATCGAGGACGACCTCTTCTCATTGTGCTCTCAACTCGGCCAGATCCCGCAGGACTGTTCTGTACACGAGAAGGACTTCAACCAAATCCAAGAACCCAAAGTTCATAATCTTTCCATGTGGACATAGCTGCCTTGAACTGGCCAAGAGAACCAGATGTTCAAGTGAACCACGCCAAACTTACATTCAAGGCTTCACAACTGGATCCTGTCTGCCTGAACCTACTGACGTGGTCCAGGCCAGAAAAAGCCTTGACCTTCAGCAGTGTACGTGAGATAATACGCAGTTTACCTCTTTTTGTTTGTGTAATAATATCTCAGTATCTCAACAGTATCAGCGCTGTTATCCCAGCTGTTGTACAAGGCAGATCTGAAGTGCTGCAGGGGCTATGGCGAGGGTGCCCACTTGTGTCAATTGATGTGAAGAAAGTGTAAAAAGCGCTGGTAAAAGCCACTTGAGAATGAGAAGTACTGCAGCATCAAGTGGCTTCAGTGTCCAAGGCTTCACCACAGAAGATATGCTGCATGGTTCTGGCTAAAGGCGACAATCAAGAGCATAACCAGGTATGCGAAATTCAGTGCAACAGCCAAACCTAGTTAAATCTTAATACAAGTAATAAAAACGTAGCGCCCGTTTTTTGGCCATTATAGAAAGTTGTTGGTTGACGCTTGGAGACCATGACAAAACAAACCTTCCAAGTTCAAATAAAACATTTTTGGTACTTACTGCACCTTAAAAAGAAATAAACGATCACTACATTTATAACATTATAATCTAATACAAGTAATAGAATGTGAAAGATCATTTTTCAACCCTGAACTTACTGAGAACGATCATGTCTTTCTTATATCGAGTTTTTGCTGGAGACATTTCCAAAATCCCAGTAGTTAGTAGAATTAAATTCATCTTGTGTAGGTTGTTGTCTGACACATAGTGTTCTGAGCCCTAGAAGAACCAGCATAATGGGGTACAAAAGGGGTCCCAAGAATTGACCCCTGGAGCACTCCAACAGGTCAAATAGCCACTTTGACCATAATGCATGACAGTTCAATTCCCAATTCCCAATTAGTCCTTTTGGTCACTAATGTTCCTAACAGATTTTTAAAGTGTAATTTACCAATGTAACATTATGAATCATTGCTTGAATTTCTGTGTGTTTTTAGCGCCTCTATACGGAAGCCTGGGAGAAGGACAAGACCAAGCTGCACATCCTGCCTGACACTCCTGAGATTGTCCTCTCTCAGCAGAACATGATCAACATGAGCAGGGTTAGTATACTTAACTAAATCTACTAACTCACTTGTAAGGTTTAGGTCTTTGTGTTAGCGTGTGACTAACACCGAACAACCAAGATCGGATTATTGTCTCAGTTTGGTAGTTATAGAAACACTCTTTTTTTTTTGTGACTGATTTGTAAAAGCTGCTGTTGCTAATGTTATTGCAGGCTTATAATGTTACACTAAACGTCCAATCATTTTACACGTAATGCCAACACCATAACTTTGCTGTGCGTTTTGCCTGGCAGAAACTGTACAGACAAGGATTTGAGGAGACCATCAACAAGGGCTACTTCCTGCCTGTGGATGCCATTTCCGTGAAGGCCGCGAAGGGCTCCAGGGAGATTATCAGCGATGTGAGTAAATGAGTCTATTATCAATAACCTTTTCCAATTTCGATTTATATATTTGAAAAACATTTACTACTACTTATACAAGGTTCTCAAATATAACCCCAGAAGATGTATTGATATGTCAGTTTGTAAAATAAATATATATGTAAAAATATATCCTTTTTACAATTCCAGTTACTTTTATTTAATTTGTAACCAATGTGGAGTTAATTAAAAGCAGTTCTAGATGTATTGAATTCGAGTAATTTCGGATTTGGTAGTTTAGTATACTTATTTAGTATTTCAAGGGTCTCCAACCACCACCTTATTATTGGAAATGTATACTTGAGGTGCCTAACTTTATGGACTAATAAGAGTGTGCCAGGGAACGCTAGTGTGCCTTGTGCCTTATTTCATTTTATTAAATATTTGAGGCGTGTCCTGAGCAAACATGTGAGCCAGAAAAGAGAATTACAACCACACAATCCATCGAGCCAGACACGTATTACCTTAATCTCTTTTTTTATTATTGGTGTCGTTTGATAATGTTTGGAGGCTGGTTTGCCGTCACATTTACCAAACAAAATGGGTTGAAAAACTTATAGGAGTTGCTCTTTGCTATTTTTGTTTTGCAAAAGTAGCTCTCTGGGGGGAAAAAGCCTGGAGACCTCTTCCCTATTGTACTGTTGACTCAATCAACTTGAGAAACATGAAGCATTTTACTTATTTCATTAGTTACTTGCAGTAGAGTTACAAAAATAAAAAGTATGCATTAATATGGTCATTGTTAATAGCTGGTTACTATTGCCCTGAATGTCTAAACTGTGTTCCCATTAGAGTTAAGAACGTTAGATAGTTAGGTTGTAACTGCATTTATTACCTTTTATCATCACTATCTTTTTATTTTGTATGGTTAAAGTTGCATAATGTATTTTTTTTCTTACGAATAGTACAAGTACAAGACTGGATACCGCAAGCAGGTCGGCCACCACATCGGCGCGCGCTGCGTCCAGGACGACCCTCTGATGATGCTGGCCATCAACTCCGCCAAAATCGCCAGCGACGCTCTGTACAAGAAGGAACTTCAACAAATCCAAGACCAAGTTTAACCTGCCCGTCGACATGCTGAACCTGGAGCTGGCCAAGAAGTGCCAGGTCCAAGTGAACGACTTCAACTACAGGACCAGGCTGCACAACTGGACCTGCCTCCCCGACTCCAGCGACGTGGTGCAGGCCAGGAAGGCGTACGACCTCCAGAGCGACGTGAGTGGTGCATTAAGTAATCAATAGCTTTCTTAGTCATCCAAATAGACTTGTAATAATATGTATTTTTCAATATCATTAACTACATGTTATTTGTTTGTACCTCAGACTCTCTCTATTCTAAATTAGAATTATTTCTACTTTTAAGAGCGAGAATCTTGTCTGTTCAGAAATGTAGTTCTGGTTAAATGTCTCTTGTTTAGTCTAAAAGTTTAAAGGTGTTAACGATTTTTTACTTTGGCCCAGGTCATCCTTTTTTTTTCTTTTTTTATCTTGTTAAATAAAAGTTGATGAATAAATAAATACATAAAAAATAGCAGCTACACACAAACATATAGTGCTTAATGTATAAAACACAGTAGTTCATTTAAAAAAATACACAAACAATCAAATAAATGTACTTCTTTTATGTTCAAATTAATTGTACACATTGAAAGGGTTGTGATTGGTACGACATTAACAAACAAATCTGGCTTTTTAATAAACTTGGAGGATGTATCGAAATCCATTTAATCCCATTTTCACAACAACAAAAATGGTAACCAATTTTATACTTTTTGACACACATTTCCAACATTGACTTCTTGCGATCTTGCCTTTGACATTTTGCTGTAATTCATTGTATTTATCCTTGCCGTCATATCTTACAAAAGCACTGTCCCCCCTTTGCCCCTCCAGGCGGTCTACAAGGCCGACATGGACGAGGTCGTCGGCGTGGGTTGGGTGCCCATCGGTTCGCTGGACGTGGTGAAAGCCAAGCACGCCGCCAAAATCCTCAGCGACCGTTTGTACAAGCAGAAACCCGACGCTCTGAAATACACCTCCGACACGCACGCGATCCCCATGGTCCTGGCCAAGGCGAACGCTGACATCATGAACAGGGTAACGCAATATTCACTTTGAGTCACTGTGAATGAGGATCGCCTTCGCCTCGCTCGTGAAAATGTGCGAACGCTGGCAAGTTCCGTCAAACGGCAACTTACAAAGTGATGTGTAAAGTCAGTGTAGCGACGGCCTCAATATGTCTGTTAATGGGCAAATTAGCTCAATGAAAACAATACACAACATGGTAAAAGTCACTGAATTGTTATGTTCTCCAGTATTCTCTGTATTCGTGTAGAAATGCAGTATTTCCCAGGTTTATACCGAGACTATGGACGCAATCCTTATGTGAATATTGTTACTGAATACCGTTTTTGGAGTAAATATGTCAGTTATTGCCTCTATGAATAAGAAAAGGACAGATACAAAATGTAAAAAAGTACTTCTATATATTTATGACAAGCAAAACATGTCATTTTAATATATGTTTATTGGTCAGCTGGTTTTAGACTTGGTTTAGGGGCAGCGTATTCTCCTTAATTCATGGGAAATTAAGCAAATAGACCTTATGTTTAACGACTACAGATACACCACAATTGTAACGCAGGCCAATCGTTTTACTCATAAAGGACCGAACTCCTAATGCCTGACCATTTCCTTTGCCCCTTCAGAGGAGTTACGTCTCGGCCTGGGAAGCGGACAAGCTCAAGACGCACGTTACTCCCGATCTTCCCGAGCTGGTGCTTTCCAAGGCGAACGCTTACAACATAAGCAGGGTAAGTTCCATTCGTTTTTTTATTTGAAGTCATAACCGAATTAGAAATAAAAGACATTAAGTGCTGTACAGTTTATGATGGTAAAGTAGGCAATAGTACTGAAGATACACTCAGAACTTTCCTGGATTTGGAGAGTAATTTGTATAAAAAGTGATTGCTAAACTGTTTACTTTTCACTAGTCTAGCGTTATCTAATAATATAAAAGCAACAACACTGAAGAATAAAGAATCAAATACATCAACCAGGTCAAAATACTGCATGAATACACCAGTTAAATGTAATGCTTGTCTTGAGTAAGTTATATCACAACGAAAATGTGTTCTCTTTGAAATGTTGTTTGCCCGTAATTGTGACGCCGTGTTTTCTATCGAATGTGTCGCGTTCCAGAAAATCTACAGAGAAGCCGTGGAGGAGATGTTCAGGAAAGGCTACGACATGAAACCCGACGCCGTGTCCGTCATCGCGGCCAAACGCGGCAGAGAAATCATCAGCGACGTAAGTAACGTGTTGGATTATTGCATTTATTAAACGGTCATAAAGAGACGATAAATATGCAATAAACGACAACGAGCTTTAGTATTTAGTAACAGAATACTGAATACATTGATTTGCATTATATTATAGCAGTACAGGATTAAAACAACTTTATTTTAGCACGATTGTAACTGTATTTATTACCTTTTTATCATCACTATTTTTTATTCTGTTTGGCTAAAGTTGCATAATGTATTTTTTTCCTCTGACGAATAGTACAAGTACAAGACTGGATACCGCAAGCAGGTCGGCCACCACATCGGCGCCCGGTGCGTGGAGGAGGACCCGCTCATCATGCTGGCGCTGAACTCCGGCAAAATCGCCAGCGACGTCCTGTACAAGAAGGACTTCAACAAATCCAAGACCAAGTTCCACCTGCCCGTCGACATGCTGAACCTGGAGCTGGCCAAGAAGTGCCAGGTCCAAGTGAACGACTTCAACTACAGGACCAGGCTGCACAACTGGACCTGCCTCCCCGACTCCAACGACGTGGTGCAGGCCAGGAAGGTCTACGACCTGCGCAGTGACGTGAGTATTTATTTAGTCGAAGGACAGCGCTAATAGGCAATCCATTTGTGCAGTTCTGGGGAAACTACTTTAGCAGTTACTTTAGGGCCTGATCGATCCGGTTCTTGAGGGCCGATGGCGATATGAAGGTGTTTGGAGTTGCCGATTGCGATATAATTTCTGAAATATTTAGCGATGCAAGAATACATTGTTAATAGGCAGATGATCAAATAAACCCGAATCAAGTCTGACACTTTTCACAATCAACTTTTGCTCTTCACTTTTTTCTTTTACTTGTTACGGTCAAATTTAAAGATTGAAAGACATGTTTACATAACACTCTTTTCAACACACTATTCTACTGTTGAAGTGAGCTAATTGATATGTGTAAATGGTCATTCATATGGCTAAATGCTCATTGCATATGGCTAAATGCTTCAATTCATATGCGTAAATGCTCATTCATATGCGTAAATGCTCATTTCATATGGCTAAATGCTCATTCATATGGTAAATGCTCATTCATATGGCTAAATGGTCATTCATATGGATTCATCATATGCGTAATGCTCATTCATATGCGTGAATGCTCATTCATATGCTTAATGCTCATTCATATGCGTGGATGCTCATTCATATGCTAAATGTGGGCCATTAACGCCTCTTTTCACAGCTTTCGCATGTCATTGTGGGTCCGGTAAACACGGATACAGCTATGGTCACGATTTAAATTGTGGGGATAGTAAATCTGAAAATCAATAAGTTTTTTCTTCTTGAACAGGCAGAAAAGTAGATTTAGATCATATAAACACCTATGAACGATGATGATTTAATGAATTAACTTGTTGAAAAGACTATTCATTTGTATAGAAATTTCAACAACAACTAGTATTATTTGTGTTTTTAATGGTTCAAGGACTAGTTAAAGGGCTTTACACAGAGTTTAACAGTAAATAGAACAATTATGAAGTATAATTAGGATTCATTTTTACATATCATAGGCGTGATCAATATTCCGATAACGATATTCAGACGATATTATGTCAAGCCAACAGAAATGTTAAAACATGGCTGTAAACGTGTTCGCTGAGGTTTAATTATCAGTAAAATGAACTACAAAAGTACAGAAAATCATCTTTATTGAATTTTTTTTTAAACATAGCAGCAAAAAAAGTACATAAAACAAATTGACCTTTGTAAAGAAAAATATGTAATAATAATAATAGTAGAAAAATAAATAACCAAAAAATAAATAAATAGAAATAATAATGAAAAAAAATTTGCAGGTAAAAGTGGTTGGTAGCAGCCAAAGGAAAGAGGGGTTAACGCATATTATGGCAAAAAGTATAAGTCCCATTTTGTCCATTGTTTGTTGAATTTGTGCATTTTCAATATCTATTCAAAGCATTCTTCGACATGTTGCCCACCTCAGACATAACACGTGTAAATGATGAACGTATATATTATGTATTTGTTGCAGGCCGTGTACAAGGCCGACATGGAGTGGATCAGGGGGTGCGGCTGGGTCCCCATCGGGTCGCTCGACGTGGAAAAGGTCAAGAAAGCTGGCGAGATCCTGAGCGAGAGGAAGTATCGCCAGCCCCCGACCCTCTTCAAAGCCAAAGCCCAGACCACGGACATGCCCTACGCGCTGGCCAAATACAACGCCGAGACCATGAACAAGGTAAACGAGTCCGGAGGCGCAAAGAGCAGGAGAAAGTCCATCATTTCCCATGCAAACGTTTCCCGACCTCTGACCTCAGAGCGTTCCAGCTGAATCAACTCGTACGTAAACAATATGGCTAAAGTTTAAAGGGCATACAACGGGTTTTTACCATGTTCCATTTTATTTGGTGTATTTATACCTGTTGTACATATGAATTATAGTTTTACCTCAATCGCGTGTATTTGTGGAGAAAAATGACAGGAAGTGACATCACACTTGGGATACTCGTGCATAATTTACACAAAGAAACAACTATTTAAACTCTCTAAACATGAATTCAACAGAATAAAGTTACTCTCGTATATTTTTATTTGTCAAATAAAAACAATAGTGACTTTAGATGCGCTTTTTCTCAATGTTTGCTGGGTAATCTCCTAGTGTGTCATCAATTACAAACAGGAAGTGAAATTATAAACTTAAAAAAAATTGCTATTTTGTGATAAAATGTGTACAATTTTGAGCAAAATTCTAAATACATTTATCTTAACTGCGTTTTAGTTCAGTGAGTCGTCTGACCTGTAGGGGGAGCTTTAATGTTGGATATAACGTGTAATAAATGTTGACATGGTTTAAGTAGCGGTTAACTACTCGGAGGGACTTTTTTTATGGTGATTATGGCTGTTGTCGCACGTCGCAGTTGGTCTTGTGTAAAAACCACAAATTCAAGGGCATTTTTCCAGTCTGAGGAGAGAAAAATGACCCGAAACGCACCGTTACGCTTTCATTCTTGGTGAATTGGAAACACACCAACGGCTAAAGCCCGTTTCTCCGTTTTGAGCGACTCAGAGTTATTGTAAGAGATGTAGGGGGCGCTCACTGGCACACAGAGCAGAAAACCAGGTGCTCTCCAAATCCACAAAAGCCACAGCTACAATTAAATACAATAACAACTAAAAATAACCTCAATACATTTTTGACATTGATCAATCAGACGACACTTTTTATCTGTGTTCCAAATGATTATATTTAAAAATGATTGGACCTTTATAATTATAAAATGCCGGTTGAAATGCAAAAAAAAAAATAGGGTAAAATTAGGCTGGAATTTCAATGCGAATGGATGCTATTGCTATGCTAAATTCAGTAGTAGTAGTAGTAGTAGTAGTAGTAGTAGTAGTTGCAGTTGTAGTTGTAGTAGTAGTTGCAGTATTTGAACTGTATTATTATGTCGAAAACCTGCTACTCGTGTCATTTAGACTGATATCATATAAATTTTACTCGCATTTCTATCTTTTCCCAAATGCTGATGCGCCTTTCCGTTAAATCTTTTCCTGTGGACCGTCCGATTAATCGAAATATCCTAATGAATCCCTCCCGTCCCATGTGAATAATCTTTGTACAGTGTAATTGTCACGCTGACTGTGATGTTTGTGTGTTTTTTTTCACAGAAAGCGTACGTCGCCGCCTGGGAGAAAGACAAGACGACGCTCCACATCCAGCCCGACACGCCCGAGATCGTCCTGTCCAAGCAGAACATGATCAACATGAGCCTGGTAACGTTTCACCGCCAAAAACATCCAAAACGCTTCACCTCGCGACGTTTATCTACGCGAAAAGACGTGTAGTCGTGCGATTGTCGTGAGAAGATTATTGTTTACGATTATTCACCAAATTCTTTATCGTGTTTCTTTCTGTCACGTTGTCTAATTGATCATCGTTCCTTTTGTGTGTGAAGAAATCAAACAGAATGTGTTGAAATCAAACTGTCTGAACGCTGAAGTAAAAGGTACACAATGCGATACAAACGGCACTTCATTTGACCGTTTTGGCGAAGAAAATGACCTGTTTTCTGTCTAAAATTCTCACATTTATACATTTTTTTTTGTCCTTTGTGTTATATTATGACCTGAGTAATGAAGAATATTTGGATATTAATCGATAATCTTCATTACTCATGCCACAATATAACGCTAAGAACTACAATAAAATAGAAACGTGTGAATTTTTGTCGAAAAGAAACAGAAAACAAAAACGCTGTGAATTGGAAAAGTAGGTCCAAAATGAGTGCCATTTTATTTATGTAGAAAACAATGTATTGATACCAAAATAAAACCAATTTCTTGATTTATAAAGGAGAAAAAAAGCCTGAAAAAATGATTAAACATGGCAAAATGACAGTACATAACAATATTTCGTGGCTGTATGTGATGTCGACGTTCAGTGCTATCTTCATGACTTTCTATGAATTTTCTTGTGTTTTATGAACTTGTTATTATTCATTTGTATCTGTTTATTTCCCGTCTGCAGAAAGCCTACAAGGATGGCTTCGTGAACATGATCAACAAAGGATACTATCTCCCCAAAGACGCCGTGTCTGTTCTGGCCGCTAAAGCCTCCAGAAATATCATCAGCGACGTGAGTCCGACACACTTCCCCACTTTGTTTTGATCCTTTTATAGAGTCCCATTGTTTATTTTCAAGCGTCACAAGATCAAGTACACATGTTCTGTTTAGTATTTGCAACTCTACTTCAATTTGATGTGGTTCGTTTTCATAATTGTTGCGTTTAAAAGTGAACCTCGTAGTCCTAACGTCACATATTTGTCATTAGATACCATAATAAGACGTTCAGACTGTGACTCAAACCCCTTCTAATATCTAGCGGTCTCATTTATAAAGCACGTGTGCGTACGAGAATGCGAGTTAAGTTAAAAGAAAACTTGACTTGATTCAAATGATCCGAAAATGATCCGAAAATGTGTACTTTCTGTGAGGGTTGAAGTGATCTGAGCGAAATGAAACAAGTTTGAAGAGCATTTTTAGAAAGAATTCCACGTAAAGGTTCATAAATGAGACCCCAGGGCTGTAGGTCTGGAGTCGTTTAATCAATAAATTGGTCGAAAACCGGTTCTAGTAGACAAATTTCTTCTGGGATGAAAACGGGGGGAATTTCGAGTCTATTCTCCCAATTTGGCCTAGTTTACAAATATTTCTCAGTTGAAATTGTTATTATTTTATGGAATTTTGTAAGCTTCATCATTGGTCTGATCATAGATATACTTCATGCCTCGTCTAGTTTAGTCGATTAATCATTAAATTGTCTTTACAAACAAACTATAATAACTTTTTCATTAGGATGATCACAACATCGAAAGCTGAAAGGAAATGATTGAGAGTCTGCACTGATCCAAGTGGCTGCTTCATCTGTCCTGGTCCTATTTAGTAGAAAAAAGAAAGATATTAGACGTTTTTTTTTAATATATATATTTTTGTCCAAAAAAACGACTGAAAAAAAAATAGCTCATGCATTTAAAAACATACTTTTTCACATCATTTTTCACTACTAAAAGGTTTGGACAGAATATGTGTTTTTGTGGAACTAAAATATACAAAATGCATAATCTCTGAAATCATCTGCAGCCATTTCCCAACACTTAAACCCGGTTCCCTGTCTCTAATTTTAGTACAAATACAAAGCCGGTTTCCGTAAGCAGTGCGGCCATCACATCGGCGCGCTGAGCATCAAGGACGACCCGGCCTGCCTGCTGGCGGCTCACGCTGCCAAGATCTCCAGCGACAACATCTACAAGCGCGATTTCAACAAGTCCAAGACCAAGTTCAACCTCCCGGTGGACCTGCTGTCGTTGGAGCTGGCCAAGAAGTGCCAGGTCCAGGTCAACGACTTCAACTACAGGACCAAGCTGCACAACTGGACCTGCCTCCCCGACTCCAGCGACGTGGTGCAGGCCAGGAAAGTCTACGACCTGCGCAGTGACGTGAGTAGACTTTAACGCGACTGGATTCAGCTTTCCCTTTGGTAGAGAGAAACTTTTGACCATTACTTTATTTGCTTTATTTCACGTGAACGTTTGAACATTTGAAATAGGGAAGAAGAAAAAAGCATAGCGTTTCCATTATTAATAAAACATATTTAAAACCTCTAAATTTAACATATCATTTGAGTTAAAAAAAGAGAGAAGAGGAAGCATAACATATTAATAATTGCACATTTTAATACATTTTAGAGTGGATTTTCACAGATCAGACGCATTTAAGCAAAGACATCACTTAATAGAGCAAACATCTGACAGCTATGAGTTTGTACTTTCTTTTTGATGGCAGTTTATCTGATTCTGATTGATTTACTCGAAAATGTGCATGGTTTTTTTCTCAAGCGAATCCTTAAACTACGACTTTACGAGGACAACAAATACTCGTGTACTTAAGACCAATATACAGGGTTTCGGGTGCAGATATCATGAAATCGTTTCTTGTCTGAGAGAACAGGGACGAGGAGGACGCGTGTGCATAGAAACTAGACTAATCTAATTTAAAGTCTAAGTGTAAGTGGCACATTTTGTATTCAAATTGTAGGATGAACTTCTATGAACACCTTCACGCTCATTGTCTGATCATTTTTATAAATATTTTTTTATATATATTTTCATTTTTAATGGTTTGTAATGATGTTTTAAACACAGTTGCCTTAGGGTCATTGTCTTTTATCATTAAATGTGTCAAAACATGATTAAAAAAAACCCATAAAAACAGTAATTAAATTAGTAAGATTATGAACTAAATATTTGATTATTTCCAAAAGCTGAATATAAATTAAAACACTAATAAGAGTGGTTTGTATATTGATTATCAGTATTTCCAAGCTGATATGTACATCCTGTATCGGCACTAAACAACACTGAAGAACGGGTCAAATGCACAGGACACATTTCTCCACAAGGACGATTAAAGCAAACCATGTCCTACGACTACTGCAGCCGTTAAAACATAAACGGTTGTATTCAGCAGTACTTTTTTAGCAGTAACACGTGATTCTGCGTCCCAGGCGGTGTACAAGGCGGACCTGGAGTGGCTGAGAGGATGCGGCTGGTCTCCTCAAGACTGCGTCGACGTCGTCAAAGTGAGACACGCCCAGAAGATCCTGAACGACCGACTCTACAAACAGCCCCCGAGCACGGTCAAGTTCACCAGCGTGGTCGACCTGCCCGAAATCGTCCTGTCCAAGCAGAACGCACACAACATCAGCGGCGTGAGTGCTTTTTCTAAGAGTTACACACCTGGAAAAATGACAGCGAATATGATGGCGTTCCATTCACGTTGGCACCATTCCTCCAGTAAATGTGACATAAATGGCCAGATATAAAAGCACTTTACATTTAGGTCACATTCCTGGAGTGTATATTTATTTCATTTATTTCATTTATTTCATTTATTTCATTTATTTCATTTATTTCATTTATTTCATTTATTTCGATTATTTAATGTTTTTTCTTTTAACATTTATTATATTTATTAAATTTATGAAATAGATTTATTTTATTTCATTTATTTCATTTATTTCATTTATTTCATTTATTTCATTTATTTCATTTATTTAGATTATTTAATGTTTTTTCTTTTAACATTTATTATATTTATTAAATTTATGAAATATATCTATTTTATTTTATTTATTTATTTATTTTTATTTTTCATTTCATTTTATTTCATTTTATTTCATTTTATTTCATTTTATTTCATTTTATTTCATTTTATTTCATTTTATTTCATTTTATTTCATTTATACAGGGAAAACCCAAAGCAAAAAACTCCCTTTTTCATGGGTACCCTGTTATAACAAGTACAAATGACTTTATTTTAGATGTTACGATTATGCTTGAGTACATACAGTATTTGGAGTATCAGAGAGAAGTTCAAATGTTTCTTTTTTCTTTTACAGAGAAAGTACAGAGAGGTTTGGGACAAGGACAAGCTCTCTATTCACATCCCACCGAATGCTCCTGAATTTGAGCTGTCCAAGGCCAACGCTGTGGCTATCAGCAACGTAAGTATAACTCCACCACGTTCACAGGTTTAACACGTGCTCAAAACACATTTAACTAACGTGTTTTTTTCCCCACAGAAACTCTACACAAAAGCCTGGGACGACCAGAAGGCCAAAGGTTACCACATCAAGCAGGACGCCGTGTCTGTGCTCAAAGCCAAAGCGTCCAGAGACATCATCAGTGACGTAAGATGGACACGGACCGGTTCATTTGCAACCGACACTTCTTATTGGTTTGCAACGGCGCCGCGTGAACCCGATGATCGTACAACCAGCACTTTAACTGAACGCTTTAGGCCCTTTCCACGGCAACGTCATCAGAACGTTTAAATGTCCGGAACGGAGGCGACTGGAGGCAAAAGTGGGAAATGACCCTTTTTTATATTTTAGTATGTTTTTTTTTACTTTTTTAAAATTAAATTAATTAAAATAAATTACAATTACAATTAAAATAAAATTAAATTAAAAACACACCACAACACAAAAAAACGAAGCCAGGCATGATAGTAACACAAGGTAACACAAAAAAAAGATTTAAAAGATGTATTAATAGTTTTGATTAAATTCAAACAAGTATCATTTGTGGTAAAGTGTGTCATTTATCTGTTGATTTTGTTTGTCCCAGGAAAATTTATAAATCACAATTTAGCCTGCCCTTATTGTCCATCACAATTCTCTAGTCAATAAGTAAATAATGAAAAATTTAACTGTAAATGTCTTTAAACCAGGCTCGGATGTCACTTAAATGTCGACGAATAGTTTTTATTTACCAAAACCCACTTTAGCCATGAATTATTTTTTTTACAATATTCTTTGGTTAATCCCTGTTTCCCATCGAAATCACAATCATGTTCCACTGCACTTTTGCCTCCAGTTTACAACATTTTAAAGGATCAACATACAAACAACAAAGTGAACACACAATATCAGCATGACCATCTGAAATCACGACACCACGCGCTAAAATGTCTAAAATGTCTAAAATGTCTAAAATGTATCGTTTAAATGCGACCCGTCTGAACCGTTCCCCGACCGCTCCTCTCTTCCAGTACAAGTACCACGCCGCGTACCGCAAGCAGGCGGACACCACATCGGCGCCCGGTCGCTGGAGGAGGACCCGCTGATCATGCTGCGATGAACGCCGTCAAAATCGCCAGCGACAACATGTCAAGAAGGACTTCAACAAATCCAAGACCAAGTTCCACCTGCCTCGACATGCTGAGCCTTGAGCGGCAAGAAGTCCAGGTCCAGGTCAACGACTTCAACTACAGGACAAGCTGCACAACGACCTGCCTCCCCGACTCCACCGACGTGGTGCAGGCCAGGAAGGCGTACGACCTCCAGAGCGACGTAAGGATCGATTCAGGCTGAACATTCACGTTAGCCCAGTTAAAGCAAGTGAAATGAGTCTGTCAGGACCGATTCATCGTCTCTCCTCATGATAAACAGGGCGGGAACAGTGCGAACTATGGTATGCAAAATGTGATCAAGATATTGAACACGGTGGCCTATGATGTCCCTATTTTCAAGAAACAAACTCATTTTAAACTCTATTTAAGTAAAAAAACAAATAAAAAAAAAAGCAGTTCGTCAGTGTTTTTTACTACTATAAAAAAACAAAACAATTAAATATATCATTATTTTGATTAATCAGATTGCAGAATGATCCGTTACGATTAAACACATAATATAATGGAATATCAAAACTTTCTTTAGACTCGGCCGCCAATCAGTGTTGAATAGAGATTACTGTGCGAGGAATTATTAAACCCTCATTATTTAATTTGTATATGTATTTAAGAAAGGAGGAACAATGCACGTTAGAAATGTGAATTCAAAAAAAGAACATTTACAGAAATATGCCAGGATATAACTGTTGTCCCCTGGAAGGTTGAAAATATGCACAAAACCTTTAATATTAACACCATTAATATCCATAAAATGTTTAAACTATGCAATTATGGACTATTTCTCAAGTTTGGGACCAAATTTATGTGACAAAAACGGCCAGATAATAAAAAGTACTTTATATTTAGATGTATTTTTTAACTAGAGATTGAATTAAAACCACCGAATTTTGCTTTTAAAATTGTCCCGATTATTTTTTATTTTTTTTTCCCGTTCAGAACGTGTACAAAGCGGACATGGAGTGGATCCGTGGCTGTGGCTGGATGCCCCACGAGTCTGTGGAGGTCATGAAGGTCAAAAATGCTCAGAAGATCCTGGCCGAGGTGAGTGGACTCTACTTACCGATCGCTGAGAACAGAAATTGTGGGTAGTTACACACAAAAATAACAAAACAAAAACGTCTCTGAACATTGGATAATTGTTGTCCTAAATTGGCTAAAAGAAATGTCTTGAATAAATGGATGCAAACAGGCACATTTAAAGTTTAAACGAGTATATTTTAGTCAGATTTATGCTTTATACGTGTGTTTTGTTTTGTCCATTTGTCGATTAATCGGTCGGTGATGTCTAAGTTGATTATTTTATCATGATTATTCAGAATTATAAGGACTAGAGCAGAAAGCAGAGGGAATAATGAGTTTTTTCAGACATTTTAAACACAGTTATATAGAGTTTATTAGTACTTTTCTGTATAAATAGTTGTTATTTTGTGCCTGGTTTTGCCGTCTTTTCTCAAATGTTTCCTCTCCTAAAAGTTTCCAGAATAAAAGTCTGGATTTTAGGCCATTGCTGTCATAACGTTACCTAAATGTTGACGCTGATGATGGATTTGTTGCCGTCGCAGAGAGGTTACCGCGTGAAGCTGGACGAGCAGAAATACATCGTTCCCGTCGACAGAATGGACATGGAATGTGCCAAGACTGCGGCTGCCGCGCTCAACGAGGTCAGCAATGAAACCAACCGTGTCAGAAGTGGAACAAAAACAAGAATTAAACACTGTATTATCTCTTTTTTTTTTCTGTGTGTGTTTGTGTGTGTTTGTGTGTGTTTGTGTGTGTGTCGTCCAGGCCAAATACCGTGAAGCTTGGCACAGGGATAAGATCAAGTACTCTCTGGTGGACACGCCGACCATGGCTTCGGCCAGAGAAGCCGCTAAGCACATTCACCCGGTACGCTCGTTACATCTTCATACAATACAGCCGTTTAACTACTGTTCTGTGCGACAAAGAAAAGCTAATGTGGATAAATGAGCACATATTCATTAAAGCGTGTTTCCTGCTCTCTAAAACCCACTTGATGTTGATTCATACTTAATTGTTTAATGTATTTAATCAGCAAAACACTGACTCAAATGCCTGTAATTGTTTAATTGGCCGCGACCGGTTTAGGCCGCTGTGTAACGGTTTATGTCGACACGAATCGAATACCTTTTTGAAGTAGTGCCAGTTTAAATTAAGGTGCAGGTTGAAATCATATGGGAAATAGCTAAAGGTGGCATTTGTGGAGAAATAATAATAATAATAATAATGATAATGATAATGATAATGATAATATAATGATAATTGATAATTGAATAATGATAATGTAATAATAATAATAAATCGCAATTGTTGTTTGTGGATCTGCATCATTTACAACATTGAGTATATAAACTGTAATTTAAAAAAACATATCTCAAAAGGCTGCTATAAGAGCTATATAAAAAATTATTAAAAATTCTAAAATAAAATAAAAACGGTGTAATTCCGTACATTTAAATCAAAATTTTTTGTACGCGTCAAAAAAGTAATAATGAGCAAACCGTAGTTTCCGCCGTGTGAAACGTCGGCGCGAACACATACTCACAATTGGATGTTTTCTGTTCTTGTAGAAACTGTACACTAAAGACTGGGACAAGGTGAAAGCCACTGGATACTTCATGCCCGGAGACGCGGTGCCAATCAAACAGTGCATCAGCAACTCCAAGGTCCAGAGCAACGTGAGTACAACCACGGAAAAAGCAGAAACAGATTCAAATATACACACTGACATTATTGGCGCTGTAAAAGCACATTATTGAACACTGCTAATTAATATGATTTTGTATAGATTTAGACGTAAGGGCTGAAGACACGTTACGGAAATGTTGGCTAGTATTTACGGTCAAATGTATTTATGTAGTCTCAGCAACGGTTTGGAAGCTAAATTCTTTTCTATTTTATTTATTTTTTATTAAAGAAAAACGCACAAAATGTATGTATAAATAAAGATAAAATAACAATTACAACAACAGCAATGACAGAAAAAAAATCCCGACAGGGCGGACCCCAAGAGCTAATGGAAGCTCATTTCTAGTCGTTATGAAGACGAGGAGGGGAAGCGGGATGAAGTACATTATTTACACTTACTCAACAATACTTGTACAATCAGTCACTCACACGTTAAAATGACACGTTAAAGCAGGGCTCCCGAGGGCCAGATGTTTCAGAGGGTCAAGGCCCCTGGGCGAGGCATTTTGGGTTGCACTATTTCAATACATTGAGTTTATACAATGAAATAATTCATGATGGATTTGATTATTGTGAGAAATAACAAACAATGCTTTCCAAAAGTTGCCCATCCAGTACAGAACCAGAATTAAACTAGACCAGTACCAACCAGGTAATCAAAACAGGTCTAAAGCCGAGTTAAACAGGGACTAAACCAAGACCAAACCAGATCTAAATGAGTGCTAACCCCGAATTAAACCAGTAAAAAATATTTTTGGTTAGTTTTGATATTTGGAAGCTGGGTCGTGGGCCGTATTAAATCACTTAGAGGGCATGATTTGGCCCTCGGGCCTGATGTTGAATGGCCCTGCGTTAAAGTCATGTTAGAATTACAAGATTATCATCCATACAACACAAAATGGTGTGTGTAGATGTCTGCCAGGTGAATTCCACATGTTGACACAGTTTTGTGACATTTGCATGTTACAATAATGACAGTTGTGCCATTCCCTGTCAAGCCTTCAGTAACATTGTTCAAACGTGCCTGTGTTTGTAGCACAAGTATCTGGAGAGCTACCGCAAGCAGGTCGGCCACCACATCGGCGCGCGCTGCGTCCAGGACGACCCTCTGATGATGCTGGCCATCAACTCCGCCAAAATCGCCAGCGACGCTCTGTACAAGAAGGACTTCAACAAATCCAAGACCAAGTTTAACCTGCCCGTCGACATGCTGAACCTGGAGCTGGCCAAGAAGTGCCAGGTCCAAGTGAACGACTTCAACTACAGGACCAGGCTGCACCAGTGGACCTGCCTCCCCGACTCCAACGACGTGGTGCAGGCCAGGAAGGTCTACGACATCCAGAGCGACGTGAGTGCGCATCCGGCAAAATGAAACCGGAGCGGTATTTTTTTAAACTACCAAGAATTCTCTAAACGTCCAATCCAACTTTATTTGTAGAGCACTCTAACCCGAACGCATCTTGGTTTATTTCATTTATTTATTTTCTCTTATCGTCAGTGCTGGAAGAAGTACTGCATTTTGTTACCAAGGTAAAAGTACAGATGCATGAGCAAAGAAAAGGAAAAGTATCACATATAAAAATGTACTTGACAAAAAGTATTAAAGTACATGCTACTTTTAGGGTAAAAAGTACAAGTATATCAAGCAGATTTTTGATAACAATTAAAGAGTGAAATAGGACGATCTCGATAAAGAAGTGTTTATATTTTTTAATCAATCCATTTCTGAATGTCTCTTTCCTGTCGGAACTTGAACTCAAAACCTTTATTCCGAAAACAAAAGTACTGGAGTAGAACGTACAGATACCTGCTTTTAGTATTTGGTACAATGCATCTCTCCTGATACGGTTAATGTATATTGTGCACTGCCCCTGTCTCAAATAAACTCATATTCACTGTAAAATGCACTGAAGCAAAGTACAGAGTCCTAAAAATGTTAAGTTTGCAGCACTTTTACTTTAGCACTTCTGTTACTTTCCACCTTCTGTTAATTTCCGTGCTATTTGTCGTTGCAGAACGTGTACAAAGCAGATCTGGAATGGATCCGCGGATGTGGCTGGGTGGCCGCCGAATCAGTGGACCACGTCAAAGTCAAGAAGGCCCAAGAAATCCTCAACGAAGTACGTACAAAAGAGAGAAAGTCACGTCTGCAAAGCGATAATCAAAAGCGCTCGGAGTGGCAATGGGCACGGGCACAGATCCTTGCCAATGCCACACGGTTTGTAAAGGTTTAAGTCAACAAAAGCATCTTCTGTCCTGATCTATTTCAACAAGTTTCATTTACCAAAAGTAGAAGTAACTTTGTCTTTAGTTCAGTTGAGTCCTTTGTGCGCGATGTCGTCCGTGTTCAAGGTTTCAATCCGTTTTTCTCTTTTCGTTTCCACCCGCAGAGACACTACAAGAAGCATGCCCAGGACTGCTTCGGGAAGTTCACGCTGATCGTGGACAGGCCGGAGATCGTTTTGGCCAAAGTCAACGCTGCCAACCTCAGCGACGTGAGTAGAGATGATCCAAAACACTGGAACAACCGCGATCTACAAAACTACAAACGTTAACACTGTAGAATTAGGACTTTCACCTTGATTTGAGAAGGTTTTGGCTTGTAACTTGTCAAAAGAATAAAGTTTTTTGTGTTATTTATGTGAAAAATACTGGCAAATTTTATGTCCAGGTCCTCAAATCCTTATAAATACTAGTTTCTTCTCGCAATTGTTTAAGACTGCAGTATAATTGTCAAGCAAATATCTACATGAACTACTGAATACTTGACTGAAATCGCTCGCTTTCTGCGCAGCTGAAGTACAAAGAAACCTTCAATGCCGAGAAGGGGCAGTACATCGGCGCCGAAGACACTCCCCAACTCGCCCACAGCCGAGAAGTGGCCAAGAACATCAGCGAGGTGCGTCGCTTTACTTGTACTTCACTGTATTTTTACACTTTCTGTTCGTATTCTAAAATGTGTGTGTCTTTGGTGTTTACAGAAAGGTTACAAGAAACTCTGGGATGACACTAAAGCGACAAGCTACCAGCTCAACCACGAGTACATCCCTCTGCTGAGCGGAAAGAAGGGCAGAGAGATCGCCTCAGAAGTAAGCTTCGTGCCCTGTTCATACTTCACCAAAATTACCTGTTGTCAACTTAAAGAGCCTCTGACAGGTCGGACGACTCGTTGAACTCAAATGCAGTTCAGATAAATGTATTTTGAATTTTGCTAAAAAAATTATAAAAATGTGATCACAGAATAGCACATTTTAAAGGTTTATAATTTCACTTCCTGTTTGTAATTGATGACATCACAGTAGGAAATTACCCGAGCAAACACTGGGCAAAAACTCATCTAATGTCACAGTTTCAAAAAAAATTCATGAAAGCAACTTTATTTTGTTGAATTAATGTTTAGAAAGTCAAAAAAGTTGTTTCTTTGTGTAAATAATGCTTAAACTTTGACTGGAATGAGTGTCCCTGGTGTGATGTCACTTCCTGTCATTCCTGTCATTCTCCACAAATACCTGCTCGATTGGTGTAAAACTATAATGTATAAGTACAACAGGTATGAATACACCAAATAAAGTCAAAATTTGAAAATCGTAAAAACCTGTCATGGGCACTTTAAAGGACACTTATTATGATTTTTTATTTTTATTTTTTAGCTTTTTTTTATTTTATTTAGTGATGCAGAAGGCAATTACAGGTGCAGGTTGGACAGAACCACCGTAACAATAAACAATAGATAATTATAAGAGAGACAAGGAATTCACATGCATGGAAAGTTGTGAGTGATGGAGAAGGGAAGACGAAGAAGAAGAAGAAGAAGAAAACTAAAAGAGAGGGGTGTAATAGCTACCTAATACACGGCAATCACAATTACTACTCAATAAGTACATGTAAACCATGTTTTTTAGCTCTTAACCATGTTGTAGCAGTGTTCCGTCATCGTAAACAGAACAGGAGTCGCGTTTAGCCTCATTTACGCTTGTTTGAGTGGTCCAGTTTACGAGATCTTGTCACTCTGAGCCGCAGAAAACATTCACTTTCAAAAGTTAGACACCCAGAGGTCTCATTTACGGTGTTTAAGTCCATAAATCAATCTGTTATTCCTTCTTCTGCCAGTAGATGACGTGCTAACACAAAAAAAAAAAGCAATGTGTAGTTTTCAATATATACGTTATTTTAAGTTCTAAAACATGTGATGCCAAAGCAAGTTTCACGGCCAGTAATGAGACTATTTAGGTGTAATACGTGGCCTTGAAATAGAGCATGTTAAATAGTCGCTAACTGAATGTGTGCTAATTGTTCCAGGTGAAGTACAAGCACGCTCATGAGAAGGCGAAGGGACACTACATGGCTGGAACTCTGGTCGATTTCCCCGACGTGATGCGCTGTGGAGATCAGGAGAAGAACAAGGGACTGGTAAGATCATCCACACCACTGTGTATTACGTAATAAACAAAGGCCTCGGGCTAAAG